>PISX010002832.1:0-150446 GCA_004024625.1 Mellivora capensis | reverse complement strand
AAAGATTTTATTTATTTATTTGAGAGAGAGGCAGTGAGAGAGCATGAGCGAGGAGAAGGTCAGAGGGAGAAGCAGACTCCCCGTGGAGCTGGGAGCCTGATGCGGGACTCGATCCCGGGTCTCCGGGATCATGACCTGAGCCGAAGGCAGTCGTCCAACCACCTGAGCCACCCAGGCGTCCCTCAAAATGGGGTTTCAACTCATGACCCAGAGACCAAGAGTCACGTATTTTACCAACTGAGCCAGCTGGTGCCCCAAATATTGGCATTTTCTTTTTCTTTACTTTTTTTAAAAAAGATTTTATTTATTTATTTAAGAAATCGAGAGAACAAGTGGAAGGGAGGGGCAGAGGCAGACTTCCCGCTGAGCCGAGGGCCTGTTGGGGGCTCCATCCCAGGGGATCCCAGGACTCTGGGATCGGAGCCTGAGCTGAAGGGAGATGCTCAACCAGCTGAGCCATCCAGGAACCCCAAATGCTGGCATTTTCTGATATTTGTTCTCTTAGGGAAAAATTAAGAATGACCATCAGAGTGTTGGATATATCAGTTCCCCACAGAGACCAAAAATGTAACACCTTACCAATGAGTTCAGTTAAGGACTGTCAGTGTGCTAATCTCCAAAACCATGGGCAACTCAAATGCTTGTCTGGAGAACTACCTGCTTGGACTTTTGATGTTTCTGTGCCATTAGATGGAATGAGCAAGGCTATTTTCCCTAGACTTTTTCTCCCTCTGATAATTGAGTTAATTTATGCTCATTGTAGAATACTGGGAAGATTATGAAACAGGTGATTAGGTGAGGTCTTTATGAGCAGTCATCCTGGGGTAATAGAGCATCTCTGGGATTTCCTTTTAACAGTTGTTGGGTTGGGAAGTGTGGCAAAACTGGAAGAACAAGTTGGCAATGTCATAGTTTGAGGCTCACAGAACTGTATTGCCTGCTAAGTGTGGTTGGTTGGTAGAATGGATGCTCTTGAGTTATCTGAACTGTTTCAGAAGGTTAGTTAGACAGTCTGTCTTCAGGTTGCTGTTCTTTTGGGTAAGATGTTCTAACTGTAGAAGACTGTATCTTGCATTGAATTAGAAGGCCACGAGTTAAGGTTGAGATAAAAGACAGGACCTGAAGTGGTGGCAGGGAAGTGGAAGTAGTGAGGCTGGTGTTCTTAGAAACAAAAGTACCAGCTGGGGACAGATCCTGAATACTTTAGATGCTGGCAAATGTGATCCAGGACTTTTTAGTCAGGAGGAATGTCAGACCATGGGCTTATTGCCCCTCCCCTCATTTTCTAGGCTGTATTTGTGACCTCTTTTTGTCTGATGAAAATGTAGGTTAGTCTTTTAGAAGACAAAGGAACTTACTCTAATTGAATATCTGCAGGTAGCCTTAGGAAGTGACTGGGAATCCTCCAAAACCCTCTGAGGTGGCGGGTGGGGGGTGGGAGAAGGGCCCTTGCAGCTTCTCAGTGCACTGCACCCACTTTCTCTTGATCCTCAGAAGGGTTACCCTGTTTCTAGGTTAAGTTTGCCAGGGGCCTTGCCTTCTTGTTTCTTGGTTCCTTACATGAAAGGACTGAAGGCTTGATATCTGTCTGAGAATGAGAGAGACCAACATCTGAGATAGAGTAGTGTCCTGGCAGTATATGGACAGTACCTGCAAGTTGGAGTAGGAGTTTTGGGGAACGTTTGAGACTATAGTACTTTGCGGTTGCTTGGCCTCAAAGATAGCTAGCTGCAGCTGGGGATTGAGGTGCGGGTAGGGGTGATTGGAGAGGGTAGAAGTAGTGTGGGGTTGATGAGAAAGTCTCCACTTGTTGAAGGTTGAAGAATCTTTCAGCCTTCCCTCCTGCAGCGTTGTACCCAGATGTGGCACCGCCTGACCTGCCCTGCTGAAGAGATCTTTTGATTTGAATCTTCAGACTTAATTCAGCCTAAATGAGGTGATGCCTTTGAGCACACTTTAGAACAGTGGCCAACCAGTTCCTTATCCAGGGCTGCCTGCTGTTTGCTGAGTGAGAAGTAGCCCCTGTGCCTATTCCCAGGCAGCAGGTCCCTGCAGTAGTGTCATGGACCAGCCCTGGCTTTGCCCTAGATTGTTGGGTGTAAGTTCCACTTGCCACTTCCTAGTGATGTGACCTTGCTGACTGAACCTTACCCTCTGTTTCCAGTTTCTAAAAAGGAGGTAATGTCTACCTTGAACAACTGAGTTGGAAGGCGATAATAAATTCAAGTGGCTTAGCACAGGGCCTAGTGTGTGTATATATAATTCAGTGAATGCTGTTACGATTAGAATGGATGAGGTAGGGCACAAAGGCACTGCTTTGCTTCAGGTGTGGAACATCTCCACACTTGGAGGACAAACTGTCACTGTATGCTGTGTGCCCCTTGGAGCCATAGCCTGTCTTCATGTTCTAGATGGAAGAAGCTGGAGTCCCCTATAGAGGGTGACACTTTCTAGGGCCACCTTGCTGATTATTCTACAACTGGGAGTGGGCTCCAGCTTTTATGAGTTCAGATTTTGTATGTTTTTTTCCACTAGCCTGAGTGCCTCTCTAGTGATACAGGATAGTGGGGTTGGTGGGGCCCCACTAGGGGAAAGGAGATAACCCTTTTCCTGGGCTTGCTAAATCTCATGTTCTGATAGTACCTCTATGTGTGAGATGGAAAGGCATTTGCCAGGGGTTCTTGCATTTAAGAACCAGGAGGAGGGACGCCTGGGTGGCTTAGTGGGTTAAAGCCTCTGCCTTCGGCTCAGGTCATGATCCCAGGGTCCTGGGATCGAGCCCCCCATCGGGCTCTCTGCTCAGCAGGGAGCCTGCTTCCTCCTCTCTCTCTGCCTGCCTCTCTGCCTACTTGTGATCTCTGTCAAATAAATAAATAAAATCTTTAAAAAAAAAAAAAAAGAACCAGGAGGAGCCCCTAGCACTTTTGGCTTTATCCCTAAGTAGTCTCTGACCCGGGATGGGAAGTGGGTTGCCTCCTGATGGTGCATGTAGTGGCAAATAGGAGAGCCTGGGACTGAATCCTAGGCTCCTTCCAGACTTAGAGCTCCCAAGCTGGCCTGGAAATTGGACAGATCAGGCTTTGCCCCTGAGTGGTTTACTGTTTTTCACCCTTGGGTGTTGCCTGGCTACCTGGCCTCAGCTTTCCTGTCTATAGACAGGGAATATATCTTTGATCTCCTAGGATGACTGTGAGGACAAATGGGAAATATTCCCAAGTAAGAGGTATCCCAGCTCCTAACTCCTCCGTTCACCTCTAAGACAAAATTCTCCCTCCAGATGACAACTGCCTGGTGATCCCTGTAAGGTTGCACATTTCAATTATCACACAGTGAAACACTCAAATTGAGGCTTTGGCTTTTCTCTATAACAAAATTCCACCATAGCCTCACAATTTGGAGGTCTTTAGAGCTCATTGTAAGGAGATCTCACTTAAAAAGGTCATCAAATTATTTGGAAGGGAAGTGGGGGAAAAAAGGAACCCTGTGGCTTTAAACCTGCATATATTCCCAGCATAACATTTCCTCTAATCCCAGTTCTGTGCAATTAGCCTTTGATTTAGTGGCTGTTAAACTATACTCCACACATTCTTACTAAGGAGGCAGCTGCTTGAGATGACCTTGGAGGTGAGGAGGTTTCAGGCCAGTATTCTCTTCACTTGGTGGATTTTTGTGGTGGTGATAAGAGATTTTTAGTTTTATTGTCTGTTTTGGGCAGATTTACTCAGCAGGTTCTGAAAACTTTGCTACTACAACCTTATTCATATCTGCAGAGGAAGCACATTTTTTCCCCCAGTTGTTCAATGGTTTGGGGAAAGTAGGAGTGTAGCAAACTGAATTCTTGGTTTGAAGGCATTGGTTGAATTGGTCAAGTCACTCCACACCTGTAATATTCTCAGGACTTGTGTATCATTGACAGAACATTGCCAGTTCAAATGATTAGACTTTATTTTTTTCATAAAACATTTAAAAAATATTTTATTTGACAGAACACACAAATCGAGTGTAGAGGGGGCGGGGGGGAGATGCAGGCTCCCTGCTGAGCAGAGAGACCAATGTGGTAAGGGGCTTCAGGCTCTATCCCAGGACTCTAGGATTGTGACCTGAGCAGAAGCAGATGCTTAACTGGCAGAGCCACCGAGGTGTCCCTGAACTTCATTTTTTGTCTCATGTGTTACTCCTCTGCATGTAAAAGGGTTTGCACCTGCCCCTTCAATGGCAGTTGTTTTTTCAGAGAATTCTGAATCCCCATCTTCCGTGGGATTCTCTTACATGCACTGGAACCTGGGAGATTTCCAGGTTTGATTAGACCTTCTTAGCAGTTTGTATGTGGGTTATCTGTCTCTTCCTTCTGCTTCCCAAACTTTGAAATTTCTATTGTTGAGGCTTTTGTCTCTGGTGAAAGCCAGGGAGCAGGTGGAACCTCCGGTGTCAGTAGTAGGAGTTGCCTGGTCTGCTTTTGAAGATTTCTTGGGCAAAGATATTAATATACCCAGTTTGCATGGAAATGAAATAGAATCCTTGTAGTCAGTTTATGTTTATCAGACAGAGCATTAGAAATGTAACTATGTTTGATCCTTGGGCCCCAGACAAGTTTAGGATTCACCTGGGACTAGCTTGCTTCTGTGTGCCGTTTTACTGAACATAACACAGACTTCAAGATGAGTGGGGCAGCCTTTGGTGTTATAGACTGAGCCCTGAGAGGAAGAGTGGCCTGCCCCTGGTTTAATTTGTAGAAGGAAGGAGAACATAGCTCCCTGTTCTCTCCTGGACCTTCCTTGGTCTGATCTCTGTCATCCTTATTTACTTGTTTCTTTTAAAGATTTTACCTTTTGGGGCGCCTGGGTGGCTCAGTGGGTTAAGGCCTCTGCCTTCGGCTCAGGTCATGATCCTGGGGTCCTGGGATGGAGCCCCGCATGAGGCTCTCTGCTCATTGGGGAGCCTGCTTCCTCCTCTCTCTCTGCCTCTCTGCCTACTTGTGATCTCTGTCAAATAAATAAATAAAATCTTTATTTATCGAGCCTCATGCGCGGCTTGATCCCAGCACCCCAGGATCATGACCCGAGCTGAAAGCAGAGGCCTTAACCCACTGAACCACCCAGCACCCCTAAACATTTTACTTTTAAGTAATCTCTGTATCCAGTGTGGGGCTTGAACTTAGAGCCCTGAGATCAAGAGTTGCATGCTCGACCAACTGAGCCAGCCAGGCACCCCGTATCCTTATTTCTTTATGGTTGGGTCAGCTAGTTATTTATCTATTTAACTAATTTTTAAATTTCTCACTTAAATTCAATTTAATTAACATACAATATATTACTTGTTTCGGAGGTAGAATTTAGGGATTCATTAGTTACGTGTAACATACAGTGCTCATTCCATCATGTGCCCTCCTTAATCTCATCACCTATTACCCCATCCTGCCACCCCCCACCCTTCCAGCAACCCTCAGTTTGTTTCCTATAGTTAAGAGTCTTTTATGGTTTGTCTCCCCTCTGTTTCTTGTTTTATTTTTCCTTCCCTTCCTTTATGTTCATCAGTTTTGTTTCTCAGATTTCACATATGAGTGAAATCATATGATATTTGTCTTTCTCTGAGTGACTTATTTCACTTAGCGTAATACCCTATAGTTCCATCCACTGGTTTGGTCAGTTCTGTTTTGTTCTAGGTTCCTCCTTCCTAATTAGGAGGTCCATTGGCAGGTTTCCTTCCTCATGGCCTCATCTTTTTTTGTTTGTTTATTTTAATTCAGTTAACAGTGTGGTGGTATATTAGTTTCAGGTGTATAATATAGTAATTAAACAATTCCACACATCACATGATGCCATCAGGATAAGTGAAGGAGCCTCATCTTTTTTGAATCCTGACATCATCATGGTGTCCGTAGTATAAGGATAGGACAGGACATAGGGAGGAAGAACTCAGGGCTGCTTCTGGAATTTCAGGGCTGCCTTAAAAAACAAAACAAAACAAAACAAAAACTAGCAGTGTTTCCTCTTTTGGAATTGAGTGGGTGATGGCTTTCAATTTTGAGAGCATAAAACTCCTTTTCCCTTAAAAAAAAAAAAAAAGTAATGGCACTTACTTGCAGTCCTTCAGGTGATATGTAGGTGACCATTTCAAGATCAAAACAAGCAACCATGGAAATAAGGTGGAATGGGCTATGTCAGTTGCTGAACTAGGCTTCAGTGGTTGGCTATGCTAGTCTGGGGCGAGGTGGGGGCGCTTAACACCCACCTAAGGGTGCTGGATGGTTCTAGAACACAATCTGGTGCTGGAGTGGTCTTTAAACTTTATCACAGAACCCTTTAGAGGGATTAAACATGTTTTGTTTGGAAAAGAGAAGGTTGGGGGCCATGAGGGATTCTAGAAGGCCCATTGGTGAATCACTATTTGACAGAGGCCTTTTCTACTCCTAGTGCCGGTAGGCACCCACTCACCCCCTCAAGGAGTATCGAATAGGGTTCTTCTTTCTAGAGAGACGATCAAGTGACCCTGCCACAATAGGCAGTAAAAGTGGTCAGAGAAGGGGCTGAGCATTGGGTGAGCATTTCAGATGTGTCCCCATCTTTTGTGAAGGTTAAGATGGTGGGAGAGCTTGTCCACTCTGTTGCCATGGTCTGTGGCTTAAGGGAAAAAGGAGACTTAAAATTGCTTAGAAAAATTAAGGTAGGGACACCTGGGTGGCTCAGTTGGTTAAGCGGCTGCCTTCAGCTCAGGTCATGATCCCAGCATCCTGGGATCGAGTCCCACATGGGGCTCCTTGCTCGGCAGGGAGCCTGCTTCTCCCTCTGCCTCTGCCTGCCACTCTGTCTGCCTGTGCTTGCTCGCTCGCTCTCTCTCCCTCTCTCTCTGACAAATAAATTTTAAAAAATTTAAAAAAAAAGAAAAATTAAGGTAACTTTAATCTGTTTGACCAGACTTCTGAGTCTATGAACCACTTTTGGCTTTTTTTTTTTTTTAAGTTAACCACTGACATTTAAGAGCTAAGGTGCTCTGATGGAGTGAAATGCTGTGTAGACTCCTCACCACCACACGGTGGAATGAACAGAGAAGGAGATGTGTTGCTGGCTCTGAGCTTCTTTAGCAGGCTGGTTGGGATGGGTGACAATGTTGCAGAGATGTCTTTGTGGCCAGGTGGTCCTAGCCCCAGGTTGTGAGTCGCCCTTATTATACTCCAGTACTCTGTACAAATGTAATTTTTGTTATATGCCATCGTGTTATGAACAGGATGGCACTTCTGATCTGTCTCCTTCCACCCTCCAGCACACCTCTGAGAGGGGACTGTTCTCTTGGTCCCAAGAGGTCCATAGCTCTCGTGGAAAAGGTTGGTAATGTTGGACTAGACCATTTACAAGGAGTGTTTCCTTGCACTGGAGCATCCTGGATGGATGGAGTTGGCAGATAACCTTCCCAGACCTCAGCGTTTATGGAAAGTCATAGTGGGAAATAAGGTTTAAAAAAAAAATGCAGGTCGTTCCAGTTATTGTTGATGACTTTAAATGGAAGATTGTTTATACTTCATCTGAAAAGCATGGAGAGCCCTCAGAGATTTGTGAGGAGCGTATGCACTTGAATTGAGCAGGGAAGCCAGTCAGGAAAAAGAGACATTGATAAAAGGCAGGCATGAGCTAATGTGGCCTTGAATTTGCCTGATGGGGAATAAAAAGCAGAGAATAGGTGCCAGAGACACTGTGCAAGGAGATTGGGTGGGGATTAGCATGATATCAGGGGCTGAGAACAAGTCATCTGTCCTTCAAAAACTGGGGTCCCAGGGTGCCTTGGTGCCTCAGTCAGTTAGGCATCTGCATTTGGCTTGGGTTATGGTCCTGGGATCCTGGGATCCAGTCCCACATCAGGCTCCCTGATCAATGGGGAGTCTGCTTCTCCCTCTGCCCCTCCCTCCTTACCCCCCACTTGTTCTTTCTCTCTCTCACAAAAATAAATACATGAAATCTTTTTTTTTTTTTAAGATTTTATTTATTTGTCAGAGAGAGAGAGTGAGCGAGCACAGGCAGACAGAGGCAGAGGGAGAAGCAGGCTCCCTGCCGAGCAAGGAGCCCCATGTGGGACTCGATCCCAGGACGCTGGGATCATGACCAGAGCCAAAGGCAGCCGCTTAACCAACTGAGCCATCCAGGCGTCCCAATACATGAAATCTTTAAAAAAAATTGGGGTCCCTTCCCTGTTCAGCCTATGTTATACCCTTGTGGTCTGCTGATGGTCTTTTCCTGTCCTCAAGGGTCTTACAGCCACATAAGGGAGATAGGATAGGGTGCCCTGAGAGAGGGAAGAGTGGGTATGAGCATGTCTAAGAGGTAGCAGCAGGGTGAGGACTGGAAGGTGACACAGGCTCCAAGGTTGTGGGTATTTGCTTTCAGGGGTCCTGAATTTGAGCAAAGGTGAGGTGAACTGGGTCCTGGAGAAAGTGGTTCAAGGTAGTGTCTCACTGCCTGGGAAAAAGTGGGTGTTGGTGAGACAGTCTGGCCTTTGGTGCTGGATGACTCCTCTTTGTTTTACCTGTCTGGGAGGGAGGATTCAGTGAATTGAGGTATGAAGGCCCTCTGTGACTTCTCGAAACCCCCCCCCCCTTTTTTTTTTTTAAGATTTTATTTATTTGACAGAGAGATCACAAGTAGGCAGAGAGAGAGGGGGAAGGAGGCCCCCCGGTGAGCAGAGAGCCCGATGCGGGGGCTCGATCCCAGGACTCTGAAATCATGACCTGAGCCGAAGGCAGAGGCTTAACCCACTGAGCCACCCAGGCGCCCCTTCTCGAACCCTTTTGAATGCAAGAGGTATGTCTGTGAATTTGCCAAATTGTGGCCACCTCCGTTGTGGGAGGGAAGATGCAGAACTTGATCTGTTCTTCTGTTTCTTCCTCCCAAACTAATTGTGCTTTGTGCTAGAAGAAAGCACAAAAAGCAGGTGAAAGGGACCATCACATACTGGTACATGTAGGAAAAGTTCTGCTCTGTTCTTAGAAGTGAAGTAATGACAAATGGATGGAACCTAGATGAACACAGCCCATAGCTTGAGGAATTGTAGCAATTAGAGGAATCAGGAAGAGGCTCGATATGATTCCAGTGTCCCAAGAGCTGGTTGGTAACCTGCATTTTCCAGATTCTGAGGATTTTCCAACTTGAGGTTTTGGACACTTTTCCAGAGAGACCCAGAGCAATTAAGGCACTTTTCTGAAACATTCACATGAATTATTTCAACAGCTGCTCCTTCCTGGTTTGAGAAAGTTTCCTTGTTTCATGCATTGCTGAAATGTTTTCAAATCATGGCTCTTTGGGCAGAGTCCAGGGGAGAAGACAGGTGGGCATCCCACAGAGTGACAACACTAGCATTGAGAGGAGGGGAGGGCATGTAGTTGCAGGAAAGAAAGGGGCCTTGGGGATTTGGCATTTGGAAAGAAATGACTTGGGTTCCAGAGTAGCACCTGGTTGGTGATGTACAGTATACGCTCTCAGAGTCCTGATTTTGAGGGGAGGATGGGAGTGAGGAATCAGGCCAGTTAAGTGAGGGTAGCAGCCTGGTGCGCCTTATACAGAGCTGGGAGGGCAGGCATGTGTCCTGGCCCCTGCACACCCCGGGAAGCCCTCCTTGTAGGGCCTGGGCTATCCCTGAGCCCTATGTCCTCTGCTGTCCTCTCTGCTGTGTCAGTGGCCAGGAGATCAGTCTTCTCACTCGTTTGGTCTGCTCTGTTTACTGTCTCACACTTGTGAGCCCTGTGCTGTTCTTATGGAAAAAAGGAGAGAAATCTGCATACATGCTCCTTGCTGAGGGATCCTGGTTTGCTCCTGTGATGCACTAGAGAGTGGTTGGTGGGTGTGTACATCTTATTAGGAGGGAAGATAAAAATTTGTTCTGGTTTGTGATCTAGGCTAGCAGTCGATTATGTCTTTTAAGCCCTTTGGCTTGTACCTTGGCAGGTGAGGGCTCAGATATATGAGCTTCAACACCTCTTAGTGGTTTTGTGCCTTTTAAAGAAAGGGAGTCCTTGAATTTGTTACATAGTCCACAGGATACAGCTTGTGCAGTTGAGGCTCACTCCTCCATGAAGTTTCTAGCAATTCAGCAAAGGGTTAAGTTAATGTGCTCTTAGAAGAGGAATTGCGGGTGTGCTGATCTTTGCTCTAGGAAAATTTCCCAGAGTCTTGGGAAGGATCCAGCCTCAGGATGGTTTTGAAGTCAGACTGTCCCTGATGGTACAGTAGTTCAGATTTGAGCCTGGGCCTGGGAGATAGCTGGCTTGGGTTTGGATCCCCATTTGACTTCTGTCAGTCTCCGTTTTCTCACCTGTCAAATCTGGGCATCAGTGTCACCCTGTGTGAAGTGTGGGTAGTACCCACATCAATGATAGTACCTCATGTGAAGGAGGAGTAATAATGGCAATACCCTCTGTGAAATGTGGTAACCCTGGAAGTTCCCCCATGTGAAGTACCCCCTGGTCGTATCCCTTGTGAAGTGGGTAGCATTGGCAGTACCTTGTTCTGTGGTTATAAAGATTAAATAAAATCAGACACGTAAAGTGCTGGCACCCTGCCTGATATCAAATAAAGAATTCAATAATTGTTAGCCACTGTTAACGCTTTTCTTTTCCTCGTTTAGTAACAAAATCTCTTGTCAACATGTTAAAGATGATTCTTTCAGTGTCCCAGAAGTTGTCACCAGTGGGCTTTCCTGTAGAAGTTTGAAACTGTGTGCCTAATGGTCGCTTTCTCAGTGAAGAGTCAGGCCCTCACCTTCTTCCCCTGCTGATTCTTGAGCACTCAGGAAGAGGCTTGGTCCATGGGAACAGTAGAGCCCTTGCCTTGGCAGTGGTGTCACTGTGGTCTTGGGGACAGATCTGCAGGGCCTGGGTCTTAGGCTGAATCTTGATGCTGGATGGTTAGATAGGACCTAGGTCTGTGTGAGGCAGCTGGAGACAGAGCAGGGCAGTGGGGTGGGCCTTGGAGGAGGCAGGAGGGTCTCCTGTGAGGCTGGCTCAGTAAAGGTTTAGGTGAGTGAACGCCACCACCCTCGCTGCTCTCCCCCTCTACACCTGTGCTGGCCTTGCAACCTCCCTTAAAGAGAGGGCAGATGGCCTGGGACCCTGGGCGACTTCCCACTGAAATTGCTTGGGGTTGGATTTGGCAAGACTGGGGTTCAGAGACATTAGAGTGAGGAAGTTTGGACCTGGCCCATGTAGGACAGTGTTGCTCTAGGATGTGTGCTCTGTGTTTTCACAAGTTTTGAAGGCTTAGAACTGTGCCTTTGCCTGGAGGACAAAGTGTGTTAGCCCTATGTGTGCCTGTGTGGTGACCTGAATATATATTGGTCTTGTGTGTGCACATGTGCTGATTGTGCCTCCAGCTTACTCTGGGGTTAGTCTCAGGTACAGATGAAGTCCCATTAAGGGCACGGTCTGAGCTTGTGTGGCCCTTGCAGACTTCTTTATGCTTTTTATTTTTTATTTCTGTATTCTTTCTTCTGTTAAGGCAGAGGTTCATTTGATGTTTGCATTACGTCTTGTAACACCTCAGAGTTTTAGTACTAAAACCTTTTACCAGCAAGGAGAATTTTGACTAGAGGCAGAAGCAGCAAGCAAATTATGAGACTGGTCTTGCTATTGCCCCCCAGAAGGCAGCCCTTAACTCTTCGTAAAACTTCTGTGGGGGCAGTTTGGCCTTGTCTGCTTTGCTTCTCTTGGAGCAGGGTTCTCCAGGCATCTGATCTTCAGTGCAGTTTTCTTCCTGCTTCTTAGATGCTAGTTCTTGGGACCGTGTTAGTCCGGTAGCAGTTAGACCAACATGCTAGTCAGCAGAACTAGCAAGCAGGGCCCTGTGTCCACCCGGTCCCTCCTCTTCCCCCTCCTCTTGACCCTTCTGTGAGGGTAAGTGTCCTTGGGGGCACTGGTGAGCTCTAATGGCTGAGAGAAGCCAGGTGTGGCTCATCCTCACCTACACCTTGGCTTCAGCTTACCCTGTAGGGTACCCTGGGGATGGCGAAGACAGTTGATGATTTTTTTTTTTTTTTAAGATTTTATTTATTTATTTATTTGAGAAAGTGAGATCACAAGTAAGCAGAGAAGCAGGCAGAGAGAGAGAGGAAGGGAACCAGGCTCCCTGCTGAGCAGAGAGCCCCCATGTGGGGCTCAATCCCAGGACCCTGAGACATGACCTGAGCTGAAGGCAGAGGCTTAACCCACTGAGCCACCCAGATGCCCCTGACAGTTGATGGTTCTGTGAATACCCTCCCCGGGGAGCCCCTCTGTTCCTGAGGTCCTCTGATCATAACTTTTATTGTTGGATACATTGTCAGGAAGGTGTGGCATCTGTTTACATTATTTCTCAATTTGTTCTTTTTTTTTTTTTTTTTAAGATTTTATTTATTTATTTGACAGGCAGAAATCACAAGTAGGCAGAGAGGCAGGAACAGAGAGAGGGGGATGCAGGCTCCCTGTCGAGCAGAGAGCCTGATGCAGGGCTTGATCCCAGGACCCTGGGATCATGACCTGAGCCTAAGGCAGAGGCTTTAACCCACTGAGCCACCCAGGCGCCCCTCTCAATTTGTTCTTAATTGGTGTATGTAGTGTAAGCCACTATTTACCGATAGATGTTGCCATCGTTACAGTTTTTTCCTTCTCCATTTGCAGCATTTTAGTCCTGCAATTTTTGTGGTTGCTGTGGTACATCGTCAGAGTTTACAGCAGTGATGAAGCATCTGGGGCCAGGAACCAGTTCATTGTCCTGCACTTTGCTGCAAGGCTTCAGGACTCCTGGGCTGGCCATGTGGCTTTAATCAGGGCCATCAGTGCCATAGTGTGGTTGGTGGACAGTTCAGTTACTTCTGAGAAGTTACGAGTTGGGGGTGCCTGCCTGGCTCAGTCAGTAGGGCAGAGTATGTGTGACTTTTGATCTTGGGGTTGTGAGTTTGAGCTCCACGTTGAGTGCAGAGGTTACTTTAAAAATCTTTTAAAAACATGGGACGCCTGGGTTGCTCAGTTGGTTAAGCGGCTGCCTTCGGCTCAGGTCATGATCCCAGCGTCCTGGGATCAAGTCCCACATCGGGCTCCTTGCTCGACAGGGAGCCTGCTTCTCCCTCTGCCTCCGTCTGCCAGTGCTCACTCTCTCTCTTTCTCTCTCTGACAAATAAATAAATAAATAAAATCTTAAAAAAAAAATCTTTTAAAAACAAAACAAAACAGTTACCTGATGGTATTGACTATTTGACCTAGGCCTTGATGGTTTAAAGAAATGAATTCTGCCACTTAGGGAAGCTTGGTTGGTCAGATGGTTGTAGGTGGTTTTGTATTTGAAGACCTGCTGTCAGACTGGATTTCTAAAATTATACCAAGTCCCACCTTCCTGCCTGAAACTCAGCTTGGGGTATCTGGAAGGTTTGTGGTTGGACAACACTGACCCTGCTGCCTGCCTGGGTACTCACTAGCCCCTTTGGATTTGGATTTAGTCAGACCTTTAGTGTTTGGGGAAACTACCAGCTTAAATAGACCTGTGTCCCTGCTTCTTGGTCTCCCATTGCCAGCTTGGAAGATAGTACCCTTCTCGGGGATCAAGGTGGCAGAGGTCACCTGAGGCTCCATGTCCATCCAGCTGTAGTAGGATGGCTGGTGGATAGTTTCGTTGGCAGTGAGAAGGCAGAGAAAAAAGATGAGGTGCGGTTTAGAGGTGAAAACTGGAGATTCTCTTCCATTTATATTTCTTTGGTGAGATTTCTGCCATCCCATCAACTGCTGACTCACCCAAATAGTACTGTCTTGTCTTGGACATTTCAAAGGTTATGTGAACTACTGTGGGTAGACTTTGTTTAGATTTCAGGACTGTGAAGTTCTTTTCTTCTAGGCCCAGGTCTTCATTTGTATGTATACAGTAGGGCCCATCTTTAGAATGCTGCTCCCTCTGGGTGCTCTTGAATAACAAAAGCTGTTCCTTCCAAAGAAAAATATGCTGAAAAGTAAGATACGGTTCTTTGACACTTGGGCAGTACTTGTAGAAGATTACCAGATGGTGGCAGTCTATCTGCTCCCCCTCTCTTTCTAAATTTGAGTATAGTTGACGAATAATATTACATTAGTTTTAGGTGTACCAGTGTAGCTGTTATTCTCCAGGACCATGGCTTGTGGGGAAGTAAGCTCAGCCCATGGCCTTTATGCTGCTCCTCAGAGAGACTTGGTGTAACTTACTGGTCTTTGTCTTGCTCATGAATATGTAGATCAGGGTTGGTGCCTATGTTGTCACCAGATGTGAGTGAGTGGGTTGCTGATTTAGGGGCTGTCTTCACAGCTTGGAGAAGGTGCTCAACTGGTAGCTTTGCTCCTGCTTGCATGGTACATGCAGGCTCCAGGTCACCCAGACCTGGTTGTGGAGGCACGTGGTACCTCTGGTTAGGGTCCAAGATGCTTCAATAGTAGTGGATGATAACCGTCCACTGGTGAAAGGAGTCTCACCTTTCCAGAAGGTTGCCTTTATGATAAGTAAGGTGTTGCTTCTTTAAAAGCAAACTCAAGAAAACTTGCCCTAAGAATAGAATGGTTGGAGGTTTTATTTCTTGACATGAAAATAAACATGACCTGGCAGCCAACTATAAAGCTAATAGAGGTGATTGAGATCCTGCAAGATGTGGAAGCAGCCTGGATGATATGTTCTTGGCAATGAGGCTGGCTGACATTAGATTTTCTGTTGGCTGCCCTAGAGATGGAGGTGATGTCTTCTGCAGGTGGGACTTTTTGTGATCCTCGCTCCCAGATTTTCCTGTTTTGACTGGTCCTGGAGACTCAGGACCACTCTTTAGGCATCTCGAGAGTATTCTTTGCATGTTTTACTGTCACAGGCCTCACAGGGACATAGGTGTTTTGCAAAGGAGACTGACTGCCTGCTTGCCTTTCCCTAGCCCGAGAACCCCAGACAATCATTTTTGCTCCTCTTTTAATCTATACTGGAGCAGTTGACCAGGAGATAGGGGTGCTCTGGGCATTCCTATCTGAAATGATGGGCAATGAAATGTCCTCCCTCTATGCCAGTTGGGTGCTTCATGGGTCACTTGATGTTACTCTTTTTCTAGACAGCATCATCCGTGGACTCAGCTAGTGTGGTGAATCTCCTGGGCCTGGCTCTGCCTTGAAAGATAGGTGGGCTTGGTTCCTTTAAATTTGAGCGGGTGGGTTACAGTGTTTTCCTTTTCTGATGCTGATGGCAGGTACACTGTTTGGGCTAGTTGTGTGGGTCTCCCTTGTGTAAAGTTGGTTGTGTCAGGAGCACAGGCTTGCACCCCTGGTGGGCATGTGTTAAGTTTCCACATCTAACCCAGATGCTCCAGGGGATAGGTTTGTATTGGGCTGTGGTATCACTGGCTTCCATTTTAGGAAATGTTTATGTCTAAGACAAGCTAGTCATTTTTACCATTCACCCACCAGGCATTGCTTGATTCCCTTGGTTCTTGGATGTGAGATAGAGTTGGAAGAGGTATATCCCAGGGAGATGGGGTGCTGATAAGCATACTTAAAATGGGAGGTCAGAGCTGGGGTGAGATAAGCATACTTAAAAGTCCATCTGAGGCATAATGTTTACTGTTGCTCTCATTTTACCATTCTAAGTTTTTCCAGTGCCATTTTGTGTAGTTTATTTGGAGAGTAGAGGATGTCAGAGACATGGCTCGTCTGGGAAGCAGGGTTCTAGAGTCATATATTTGGCTGTAGAAATACAAGGCCTATGGGCTTTGTTCTGTACACAGTTTGGCCTCAAAGGGTTAAAATGATGTATGTGGTTCTACCTTAAGAGATGTCGTGCTGAGGGAAGTAAACCAGACACAAAAGGACAAATATTGTATGATTCCACTTACGAGGTCCTTAGAGTAGTCAAATTCACAGAGCTAGAAAAGTGGAATGGCGGGTGCTAGGGCTGGGGGTCAGGGAGAGTTAGTGTTTAATTGGGGACAGAGATTCAATTTTGCAAGGTGACAAAGTTCTGGAAACGGATGGTGCTGGTGGTGATGGTTGCACAACAATGTGATAAATGGTCAATTTGTTACTTATATTTTAGTACAGTGGGAAAAAAATGGAATTTTTCTGAAGTCAGAAATGTCTTGCATCCTTATGAACGTGCATTTTATCCTCCCAAGAGTGAGTTTAGGGAGAAAAGAGCAAAGGCATTCATATTTTGATGGTGTAGCTTGTGCCGGATACTATGAGGTTTTGTTTTTTTTTTTAAAAAGGATGTGGATATGTGTGATTCTAGAAGGCTCATTGTAACATCATTTTGGGAATGTTGGAGCACAGGGATTCCGTGGGTGTTTTTTGGTCCCCGCAGGGGTGGGGCTTGGATGTCCTTTCTCCAGCTGTGTGGGGTGACATGGGACTCTTAGAGTCTTCAGGGGACTTAGGAGAGCAGTGTCCAGAAACAGATTGAGGTCATTGCTGCTCCAGTGCTTGGCTTGGAGATTGAGGGTATTCCTTGTTTCCTATGGCTGTTTGTCAGTGAATTTCCTTAATAGTAGCATATATTGGTGCATGTACACAGAATGGTAGACACCAGTTCTTAGTTTCTCATTATTAACAGAGATATCTCCTCTTTTGTTCTTGTGTCATTTTCTTTGAGATGTCCTTTACTAATGAAACATACCAAGCATCCTCAGTGCTAAAGACTAACACTTCAGACACTTCCCAAAGTCTCAGACATGTCTAGATAGATGCGGACATTTGATTAATGAGCATTTTAAATATAGGGGTTTGTCTGAAGTTTTGAACTTCTTTGTGGACTTGCCAAGGCAACTGCTGTGGAGCAAGGTGGAAACTCTAGATAGGAGTTGAAATATTTCAAGGAACAACATTAATGATACTACTTAGCGTAAAACTTGTTGGTTCTGAGAGCCTGCCTGGTGCCAGGGCTTGTAACTTGGTCCTTCGGATGGTCTTAAGACTTGAGGGTCTGCCCAAGGGCTCAGGTGGGCTGCTGCAACTAGTTATGATTCATCAGGAGGGAGCACTAGAACATTCAGGTTTGGTGGTATGAAAGGGAGTGATTCCTGGAATGCCCAGGAAAAAGGGATATGGTGGAGCCAAGCCTTGGAGAGGGAAGGGATCTGTTGGAAAGATTGTACTGAGTATTTCAGGATAGAATAGGAAAGGAGGAGGGGAGTACAGGGTGTGGGTGCAGGGGATAGGTCATGCTTCTCAGCAGTTACAGAGAAGGACTTTCCAGATGCAAGGCTAGAGAGGTCTCTGGAACCTCCCAGTGATTCATGAAGCTCTCTGCCTTTCTCCAAACACAGTATAAGGGAGGGTGGGGAGAGCTTCCCCCAGGGGTTGTGGTGTCAGCTGTGGCCTTGACTATCTCAGTGTTACTTCTTCCTGGCAAGTTGACTTGCTATTCTAATTAAGGGTAGGGTTTATATTTATATTGCTATGTTTTTGCCTCAGGTCCATGGTGGAAACATAGTGGTTGGGTATTTATAACTCAGGGAGGATGCCATTTCCTACTCTTGCTTCATTAGGCATTGGATAAAGAGATGAACAAGAGCTTTTTCTCCACAGTGTTTGGGGAAGAGAGCCTAATGGGATGTTGGATGTCAAATGTCAAGATCGGCTGTGCTAAGTGTTGAGGCTGTAGTCCTCAGTAATAGAAGGGGGAATGGGGAGGGACTGGTTAGGGAGAGCATGCTTAAGTAACAGGTGCTTGAGTCTGAAGGATGAGTGGGAGGAGGGAAGGGCTTTCCCAGTTATAGGAACACTGTGTGCAAAAGCCCAGTGGTGGAGGCAAGAATTGAGACAAGATTAGTGTGAGCCAGGAATGTTGTGTGTGTATATACATATATACATGCATGTCAGATGACTTCATAGGGTCACATGGGCCTAAAGCAGGCAGGCCCTTAAAGGTCAGGGTAAGATGTTACAAGCATTGAGGGGTTTTGAGGGGCTTTAGGAATGGCTGCACGGGCATGGTGTGGAGAGTGGATGATATATTCCTCAGTGAGGGCATGGTGATCATGGCTAAGGGAAGATAGGCAGGGACAGATCAGGGGCCTGGAGGGCACATACTGGCTGTTACCCAGTGGATGCCTCCTAGGTTTGACAGTAGAGACAGGCCAGTTCTGGTTGCCAAGGACGGGCTTGTGTAGCTGGCCTCACTGTTGGCTCCTTGGCTCTCATGGGGCTGGTTCTTTGCCTCTCTAGTATGCCAAGTCATGCTTTCCCTCACTCCATGGGGACAGAGGGTTAATGAGGCTCCATGCTTTGGAGAGAGCAGGTACCGCTTTGTGCCCTGGGGCCAACTCAGAGCTGGAGCATCTCCTTGGTGTGCCTGTGCCCTGACTTTTTGTTGTGGTGTGTCTGGGTCACCTCTGTCCCTTTGATACTCACTCAGCACAGCCTGTCAGGGCTGCAGTTTCCTCCTGCTTTCAAGGATCAGGTAGTCCCATGTTTTCAGCTTCTGGGGCTGTACTGTCTCTGTTGCTATAACTCAATTCTGTCTTATAGGTGGAAGCAGCTGTGGACATTGCATATTTGAGTGGGTGTGGCTTTGTTTCAGGAATACCCTTCATCGCGACCGCTCAGGCAAGTTTGCCCACCCTGGATTAGAAATCGAATTGTTGGTCCAAGTTAATCATTCCCTAGCCAGCCAGTGCTTAGGACAATATGACCTCTGGGCTTCCTTGTGATGTTTTAAGGTTGCCCTGCCTTAGTTCTTGCCTTTCTGATAAGGCTGACTGGGGAATCCCCTCCTTGACAACGTGGTGGTGCAGTTGCTAAGACCTTTGCCAGAGATGGTCTAGGTAACCCTTTTCTTCAGGGGCACTCAGTTTTCATGGAGCAAATAGACTTTGTGGACTTCCAGATGGAAGAAGGTGAAGGGTATTGTTGGGTTTCATGAGTTTTTTGGCCTAATGTCATTTTCCAGAACTGGATTAGAACCAGGGTGATAAATATTTGGTTACAGACACAGTTGAAGAATTTTTAGATAGCACAAATGTTTGCTGAGTGCAGATGGTGGTAAAGGAGACCAGAGGTGTGCAGTTTCTTTAGGGCCAGGCCTCAGATGAGGCCCTTTGGGGATGCCTTGGAGAACCCAGGCTGTTTAAGTGACTGTGGCCCCAGAGATCCATCTCTGCTCTGGCCATGGATGCTGCAACTGGAGTGTGTCTGTAGAATTGGAGTTCCCCAGACAGCAGTTGGTTTTTGGCCAGTGTTCCTCCCCTCAAGTTTAAAGGGAGCCAACCTCACTTGCCTGAGCTAGAGAGGATGAAATGGCAACAAAGGACTTCTGTTCCCCAAAGTGCAGTGACTTGATTTTATGTAAATTACTATGGCTACCTTCTTACCGAGGGTGATTGCCCCCCTAAACTGGGAAATCATTGTGTTTGGGTGGGTTTCAGAGTTGGGGTGGTGCATGTGTGCATGGATGTGCATTAGACCCCGGTGTGGGGGTCAAAGCCAAAACATAACGATTTATCAAGGGATTCGAAGAGTCTCTTAATGAGTGGGTAATTGTGTACTTAAGGGTTACTTGATACTGTTTTAGATGTATGGGTTGGAAATAAAAACAGTAAAAGCTCTCTAAACCCAGCAAGTGCGGGTGGATGGCAAAACGGTCCAGATGATGTATCAGTAAAAAGCAACTACAGTTTATTTTAGAGAAATGATTCTAGTTCTGATGGTGCTAAGTGATCTCTGCCTGGTTTCTGCTTTGTGAATTTCACACTATTTGTATGGAGGGACTAATGCTCTGGGATCCTCATATAGGTTCCTTTTCCTTCAATGTTAAATCATCCCCGCCTGTTCATTCCATAAATATTTATCAAGCACCCGGTGTGTGTCTAACCCTGTTCTAGGTGCTTGAAATAAAATCACGCATCAGGCAGACAAAACACCCCTTTTCTTGTGGCATTTCTGTTCTTATTGGGTGAGAAAGTCCATAGATAGTAGCTATATAATATGGAGTACGCAGAGAGCCTGGGCCTGTGAGAGAGAAAGAGCAGTGTGGGCCTCTGCAAGGGAGACATTTTGAGCAGTGACTTGACGGGGAGAGAAGGGGGCATGGACATGGAAGGGTCTGCCATCTGGGGGGGTGAGAGTGATCAAGGCTGAGGGAGCAGATGTAATACAAGCACTGTAACAGCTATTGTTAGAATAGACCATACAAACATTTCTGAGAAATTGTATGAAGCTAAATATAAAGTGGACATTTGCTGACATTTGGGGATTATTATATGGTAGTTATGTTTTCAAAGGTCATTTTCAATTTGAGATGCTGGTTGAAGAAGTGATTGTTAAAATGATAAAGTATCTGGGATTTTGTTTAAAACATAAAAAGACCCCAAGGTGGGAGGGTGCTTGGTTTGTTGGAGGCATGACCCGGGAAGCCAGCATGGCTGGGGCAGAATGAGCAGGTGGGCCCCAGGCAGGCCTCTGGGGCCCGGAGATGATAGGGCTTCACAGAGCAAACACCAGACATGGTGTGGCCAGTGGAGGTTTGAGAAGCTTTCAGACTTCAGATGTGTTTGATGGCAGAACCAATAGGATTTCCTGATGGACTGGGTAGTGGGGTAGTCTTATCAGGAGGGCAACTCCTGCTTTTAATTTGAGCAGCTGAAAGACTGGGTTTGTTGTGAGCTGAGATGGGGAAAGCTATGGTTGAGTGTGAAAGTGGGAGTTTACCTTAAAATTTCTTGCACATTGCATTCTATCCTATGATGCAGGATGTATATTGTGATTAACACATTAAGATGGCCTTATTCCTTGCAGGGTTAACTGTCTAGGAGATTGTTGTCCAATGTGTCTTGTGGTCTTACAGAGTAGAATACTGGATCTTTGTTGAGTATGGGTTGTCCACAGGTACCTGGGTGTATTCTGTTCATCCATCTTTCCTCTGTCTTTTTCACACTGTCTTGGTTACTGTAGCTTTTTTTTTTTTTTTTTTTTTTTTTAGGAGGGGGAGGGAGAGCAGATCTTAAGCAGTCTCTATGCCCAGTGAGGAACCCAGTGTGGGGCTTGATCTCACAATCGTGAGATCATGACCTGAGCCAAAATCAAGGTGCCCCTTGGTTACTGTAGCTTAATGGTTGGTCTTAAAATCAGGTAGGGTAAGTCCTCCAAATTTGTTCCTCTTTTTCAATTGTTTTCACTATTCTAGGTCCTTTGGATTTCCATGTAAATTTGAGAGTCAGATTGTTTTTTTGTTTTTGTTTTTTCTATAGAAAAAATTCTGGGAATTTTTTTATTGGGTCTGCATTTAATCTGTGGATCAGTTTGGAAGAGAATTGACACCTCCTGACCCATGGACAAGGCATGTCTTCATTTAGGTTTTCTTTCATTTCTCTCAGTGATGTCTCACTATAGTTCCTCTTTGTAGGTCTAGAACATTTTGGGGGGGGTGGTGGGCAGCGAAGCAAAGTTTATTGAGTGATATCAAAGTGATAGCACAAAGTTCCTGAGGAGGGAGGGGACCTGAGAGGGTTACCCTTGAACATCTTTTTAAAAATTAAATTTGGGGTGCCTGGGTGGCTCAGTGGGTTGAGCCTCTCTGTCTTTGGCTCAGGTCATGATTTCGGTCCTGGGATCGAGCCCTGCATCAGGCTCTCTGCTCAGCAAGGAGCCTGCTTCCCCCCCACCTCTCTCTGCCTGCCTCTCTGCCTACTTTTGATCTCTGTCTGTCAAATAAATGAATAAAATCTTTACCAAAAAAAACACAAAATAAAAATTAAATTTATCCTGGGGCACCTGGGTGGCTCAATCGGTTAAGCGTCCAACTCTTGATTTCGACTCGGGTCATGATCTCAGGGTCCTGGGATGGAACCCCACGTTGGGCTCCAAGCTCAGTGGGGAGTCTGCTTGAGGATTCTCTGTCTCCTTCCCTCTGCCCTTCCCCGTGTGTGCACACACTCAAGCTCTCTGTCGAAAATAAATAAGGATAAATTTAATTTTTTTTAAGATTTTTATTTATTTATTTGACAGAGAGAGATCGCAAGTACACAGAGAGGCAGGCAGAGAGAGAGGAGGAAGCAGGCTCCCTGCCGAGCAGAGAGCCCGATGCGGGGCTCGATCCCAGGACCCTGAGATCATGACCTGAACCGAAGGCAGAGGCTTAACCCACTGAGCCACCCAGGCACCCCGGATAAATTTAATTTTTTTAAAGATTTAAGTATTTCATATTTATGCTATTGTAAATGGATTTTTGAAAATCTGTGGAAATACTGCTGACTTGTATTGACCTTGTTCCTAAGAGGTAGGTGTTCAGAAAGCCTCTGTTGCTGGGCTTTCCATCTCCATTGCAGAGTGAGGCCATGGCTCAGGTGATATGAAAAAACCAGGGTTAACGGTGTCCACTGTGTTTTCTGGCCTGAATGGGGCTAAAAAAGAGTGGCAGAAAGTGCCCCACTCCCCAAAAGCTAGCCCAGATGGTGGCTATGGCTGGTCCTGGGCCTCACTGAGGAGGATGCCGTGTGCTCCTCGGTGCCCAAAGGTCTTTCCATAGAGTTCACTGATGTTTGCTTTTTTTTGCAAGTTCTCCTGTGGGAGTGTTTCTTGCTATCCATGAACTGTGAATTGCTGTGAACCTAGTTTAAAAATAAAGGTTTCATATCAGAGCCAAGCTCCTGGTAGTCATGTGGGTACAAAGAATGACAGCAGAGGTGATACTGACAATATTCGACAAGCTACAACTGACAGCACTGCCTAGGAGTCTGGTTTGGCTCCTTCTCTAGGTTTAGCCTCTGTGGGTGGAGCCCTGCATATCTGATGTCACAAAGGAGGGGGAAGTCCTAGAGCTGCACTGTCTCTGTGACCTTGGGAGAGTTCTGAACATTCTTGATCCTTAATTTTCCTGTCTGTAAAACAGGCAGCTCGTTCCTCTCTGGGCAGCTTTGTAATCCCCGTGGAAATGATCCTCAGAGTAAAACTTTGAGTTGCCCTATGGAGGTAAAGTCTGCCAGGCTCCAGGCACATGACCCTCAGCTTCTTGAGGGCAAACCCTACAACTGCCTGGAATGGTGGGTGGTTTCTCTGCCATCTTTGCGAGGGAGCGTGGACTGGGGAGCAAAAAGGTCATGTCTGTAGAGGGAGATCTGGGTGACTCTGGGCAGATTCCTGAATATTAGACCCATCATATCCCTTGTCTGTAAAATGGGGATGATTGTGTAACCCCAAGATTGTCCTTGGGATTCAAAGAGGTAGGGAGTTTTAGCATAGTAACTGCAACTTGCTACTGAGCACCTATTAAATTCTAGATATTACTGTTTCTGCTATTTAATGTTATTACTGTTATAACCAGAATGTTGAACCATTTTCTATATATTCAGTATGTCAGGATGTGGCTGCTTAGGACCACCTCATATCTCTGACCATATTGCTGAAGTCAGTGTCTGGGACACTAGGGTTTATTGGTTAACACTGTATTGGGTCATAGGTCAGAGAGTGATATGATAGAAATTTATTTCCTCAGCCTGTCCCCCTGTGGAAAGTAGCACAGGCACACTGTGTGTGGTTGAAATCTAAAATTTTGCTATATAAATTTGGGTGGGAGATACTGAAAATCATCCATATATTCCAGAAGATTTCCTTGGAAATTCAGTGTTTTCTTTTTCTCCCTTTTACTTCAGGTAGGTCAGCACGTTGACACAAGTTGCCTTTTGACATAGCTGCTGCCATGGCCAGCTGGTAGGACTAGCATCCCATGCACAGAAGCCAGGTGAGTGTTTGGGATCTGGTATCTGTGGAATGATTTGCCCAGTGAGGCTCATTCAGCTTTTTGGGCATTTGAAACTGAGCACTGCTTCAGAAGCTTGCAGCCACTTCTAGAGGAAATGGAGGGAAGCAAGTCCCTCCAGGATTGTGTACTGGACTGTCACCACGGGATCACCAAGGCCCTGCCCTTGCTTCCAGGGAGGCCATTTTTCTCCCTTCCTATCTCAGGGTTCACTCACTTGAAAAGCCCAGGCTTAAATGGGGTAAACCTTCCAGGGAGTGTCAGGAGTAAAAGATAATCCTGGCCAGGTGGCCTTTGCCCTCTGGCCATTTTTGTGATTTCTCAACACTGACCAAAATGAGTAGAGTTTTTCCCTGACCACTGTCTGTGGCACAGGGCCTGGCACTGGTGGTTGGAGCTGGTTGCCCTGACCTCCGACTCATGCCTGTGAGGAAACTGAGGCAGCCTGACCCCTTGCTTAGGGCTCTCAACTCAAGGACTGTCAGAACCCAGCAGGACTGATCTTGACACCTGGGTGGGATTTTTGTATTGTTATCAGCCGGGTTTGCCCAGCTATGTTTTGGCTGAGGACTGTCTCTCTGGAGAAGAACTTAAGAGCTCAGAGTTAGAACTTTAAGGCAGATTGGAGACCTCCTGGGTTGGTCAGCTGCTTCCTTTTCCAGGCCAGCCAGCAAGGTGACTTGCTGAGGGGTGCATGCTACTCTTAACAGCACCATAGCTGCATAGAGTGAGAACCAGCTGCCTGGATTGGCCCGCTTCTTGACAATAGTTGGGATTAGTTTTGTGAGGTTTTAGCTCTTACTTGCATGTAGCAGAAAAACAAAAACACATGAGCATAGTCAAGTTATCCTGTTAGTGGGAAAACAGTTCTAGAATGTTCTTCCAACAAACAAGCTTTACCAGTGCTTTTAAAAAAATTTTTTTTGAAGATTTTATTTATTTATTTGTTTGAGAGAGTGACCTCAACCATGAGTTGGGGAGAGGGGCAGAGGGAGAAGCAGACTCCCCGCTGAGCAAGGAGCCCAGCTTTAAAAAAAATTTTTTAACAATCAAGATCTAATTTGTCTACCATACATTTCACTCATTTATAGTATACGATTCGGTGATTTTTGTTTGTTTGTTTAATAGTGCTGTGCAACCTTCACCTCTGTCTAGTTCCAGAGCACTTATCACCCCAAAAAGAAATTCCATCCTCATTAGCTGTCACTCCTTATACTCCTTCTCCCACTAATCTGCTTTCTGTCTCTCTGCATTTGCCTGTCCTGGACATATCATCAGAGTTACCCAATATATAACCTTTGTGTGTCTGGCTTCTCAGCGTAGTTTTTGAGGTTCATCCACATTGTAGCATGATTCAGTGCTTCATACACTTTTATGGCTGAGTAATAATTCCATTACATGGATGGACCACGTACTCATTCATCTGGGATAAATTTGGGTGTTTCCACCTTTAGCAGTTCTGAATAGTGCTGCTGTGAACATTTGTGTACACAGTATGTGTGGATGTGTTTTTGATTCCTTTGGGTATATACCTAGGAGTGGAGTTGCTGGGTCATAGGGTAACTGTTGAACATTTTGAGGACCTTCCAGACTGTTGTCGTGGCAGCTGTACCATTTTACATAGCCCAGCCTTGCCTGAGGTCCTCAGAGTTCTGGAGACAAGAAGTAACCTCAAGTCTGTGCTGGTTTCCTAGAGCTAGATGAGGATTGGATCATCAGTGTTGACGATGCTTGATACCTGGTCCTGGTGGCATAGTGGGACATCCACAGGGGGTGGGCCTGGCACTTGGCTGTTGATAGGCTATTTTTAGACATTAGCATTTAAAAATCAAGGAACTTCACATCTGAAAAAGGTCTCACTTGAACCCCAGCCCAGTGGGGGTAGGGACTCCCCTTGTCTTGCAGCTCAGGTCATTGTCTGAAGGCAGTGGGCTAGCTTAGGGTTCTCTGAGGTTCTAGGATGGGTGCTCCGCCATTTGCCTGGTTCTTTGTTAACTCAGACTCAGTAAGTACTTGCTGAATGAATGAATGAATGAATGAAAGCAAGCTCCTCCTTTCCTGTCACAGAGCCAGCAGGGAAGACACAACCATAGCATTAGAAGCAGACAGTTTGGGGGTTTAAACTTCTAGAAGTCATCCTAAGTGTTCTTTCTGGCCTTGCCTCTCCCCACCCAGTACATGAAGGGGCTTGATAGGAAAGGGACAGTCTGTGAACAGTTACGGCATGTGATGGTTAATGCCAAACAGGCAAAAACACCCTTGAATAATTATTTTTAAGATCTATAAATATGTCAGCTTGTTCTTTCTGTTGTGGGGTATAAGTCACCTCAGCAATTTGGGTTTTCTCTGGTTAATACCAACCCATACCCACTTTTAATTGTACCATGGCCTGTGGTCAGCTAGTATCTCCCCGTTCCTGCCATCCAGGACTCAGTGGGCACAGAAGAGGAGCAGGGCAGGAGGAAGGTAGGCTCCCGATGAGCCCTGAGGTATACACATAGCCCCCCCACAGTGCCCACCGTGTACACAGTGGAGGTGTGTACACCGTGGGTCAGACTGCAGGCTTGGGCTAATGGATGTGGCATCTGCCTCTTGAATTTTTCTTGTCCGAAGCCCTGTTTGTTCAAGTACACACTGCTAGTGTGCTGAATGACTAGCCTTATGTTGGGTGTTAAGGATTAAAAATGGGTGTGACTTAGAGAAATACAGTTCACAGAGAAGGTGAATGCGGATGTCTCTAACCAAGGTATGGAAAGATGCTCAGGTCTTTCTGATACTAAGAATAATGCTCATTGGAGCTTCCCCAAAACAACATTTCTGACCTTTTGTCCCCAGAGGTGGATACCAGTCTGTTGGTGGAAATCAGGCACTGCCATATGTTGCTTTTAGAGGTTCACAACTCCTCAGAGAGAGATTGGCTTACCCTTTGCTCCAGAAATTCCACTTCTAGAAATGTATCACAAAGATACACTGTCAAAAATAAGAATTGTGACAAGGATGTTCCTTACAACATTCTGAAGTAGCAAAGCTGGAAATGACTTAGATGAGTGTCAGTTGGGACTGGAGCCAGATAGGGATAGAGCTTCTGGTGAGGTGGTGTCAAGCCCCTGAAGGAAGGAGGCATGTCCTCATGTCATGGTGACAGGATTTCTAGGATGAAATAAGAAGTAGAAAAAACAAGGTGGAGGATAAAGAGATGTAGTGCCCTTACCTGTCCAAGGGAAGGTGGGGAGACATGACTGTATGTGTATGTGTTTGCTTATATTTTATTTTTATTTTTTGTTTTTTTAAAAGATTTTATTTATTGGACAGACAGAAATCACAAGTAGGCAGAGAGGCAGGCAGAGAGAGAGGAGGAAGCAGGCTGCCCGCTGAGCAGAGAGCCTGATGTGGGGCTCAATCCCAGGACCCTGAGATCATGACCTGAGCCAAAGGCAGAGGCTTTAACCCAGTGAGCCACCCAGGTGCCCCTATATTTTATTTTTATTTTTTATTATTTTTTTAAGATTTTATTTATTTATTTGACAGAGATCACAAGTAGGCAGAGAGGCAGGCAGAGAGAGAGAGAGAGGGAAGCAGGCTCCCCACTGAGCAGAGAGCCCGATGTGGGACTCCATCCCAGGATGCTGGGATCATGACCTGAGCCGAAGGCAGCGGCTTAACCCACTGAGCCACCCAGGCGCCCCCTATATTTTATTTTTAAATATAGGAAATCTAAACCATAAATGAACAACATGGTCATTTCTGGGAGGAAGGCTGATAAGAGACAGGGTTACCAGGAGATGTCTCTTTCTTTTTTGATGTAGTACCAGATGGGTGTTTTACATAATTATAAACAAAAGTATGGCAGATGTTGTTTGGGGCAGGGGAGAGAAGCAACCCCTAAAAACCAGAAGCAAAAGGAAGTGAATAGGAATCTAGGTATATGTCAGTTGTGACTGAGGTTGGTGACTTAACATCTGAGAGAATTTCCTTTGCTAGAGTTGTAAACATAGTAGTTAGACTGTAAATGTTGTAATGTGATAAGCCATAAGGGCAAAAACTTCTTTTTTAAAAAATCATTAACTGTTTTTAGGAATTATTTTTGGTTTTAGGTTAATTATACTAGTAGTCTTACTGTATATACAGTAGTGCCCCTTCCCCTATAAGAACACTTTCCAGGACCATCATGGGATGCCTGAAAACGCAGATACTATCAAACCCTATATATACTATGATTTTTCCTATACATATGAACTTACAAAGTTTAGTTTAAAAGTTAGGAACAGTAAGAGTTTAACAATAATAACTAATTATAATAGAACTGTTAGAGCTATACTAAAATAAAAGTTGTGTGAATGTAGTCTTTCTCTCTCTCAAAATATCTTAGTACTGTACTTACCCTTCTTGTGATGATGTGAGATGATAAAATGCCTGTGTGATGAGGTGGAGTGAGGTTAATGACGTAGGTGTTGCAACATAGCATTAGGCTACTATTGACTTCTGTTGGTCTGCCAGGGGATCATCTGCTCCTGGACTGTGATTGACAGGTAATTGAAACTGTGGATAAGTGGGGACAATTATATTGTAGGAGAAAACAAGCAATTAATGTCTTTAAGAATCAGAATTTTAAGCCCTAAGAAAAATACAAGTATAAAATCAAAGCACTTAAGTTAAAACATTTTAATTCTAAATCTGCATTGGGAATGTCCTCATTGTTTAAGACTGCCAAGGGTGGGACAGAGGAGTATGAATAAAAACGGATTCCCAAGTTGGAACATCAGATGTGTTAAAAATCCACAGGTTCATTTATATTGGTGCTCAAAAGGAAAGGAAGAAATTCTCTGGTCCTCTTTGGAAGGTTCTGTTGAACCGATTCATTTTTAAAACTGGTAAATAGAAACTAGTATTTATTCTTTCACTTTTCTATGGGCTGAACTCTCGAGGAACAAAATGGTGAGAGCAAGCTTCCCTCACAGGTTCATTGCTGCCCTGCAGAACTTTCTGGAACTCTCTGTACCTTCACTGTCCAATGTGGCACCTGGAATAGTTTGAAGAAGTCAAATTTTCATTTAATTTTAGTCTTTAAATAACCACATGCGGCTAGCAGACAGTGCAGCTATTAACATATTCTAGCTAATTAAAATGAAATGATGGAATTAAAAGCTTAAAAGTTTTCAGATACCTAATGAAATGGTGAATCCAGACAGTGATTCTCTGTAGCGGCCTACCATCATGGAGAATGTGTGTCCTTCTGTAATGATGTGTGCTTGGTTGGGCCTCAAAATCTAGTTTACAATAAATCAGGGGCATGTTGCGTTATAGTTACAGGGATGCCAACCTGACTGTGGGAAACAGGATAAATAAATGTATGGTTGAAAGGAAAGGTTGGAGGGGCACCTGTAGATTTCAACCATGTGTGACTGACAAAGATTAAGGAATGCTTGTTAGGCGGGGCACCTGGGTGGCTCAGTGGGTTAAGCCTCTGCCTTTGGCTCAGGTTATGATCTCAGGGTCCTGGGATCCAGCCCCACATTGGGCTCTCTGCTCAGCAGGGAGCTTCCTTTCCCCTCTCTCTGCCTGCCTCTCTGCCTACTTGTGATCTCTGTCAAAGAAAAAAATAAATTTTTTTTTAAGATTTTATTTATTTGTCAGAGAGAGAGAGAGCACGCACAGGCAGACAGAGGCAGAGGGAGAAGCAGGCTGCCTGCTGAGCAAGGAGCCCAATGTGGGACTCAATCCTAGGACGCTGGGATTATGACCTGAGCCGAAGGCAGCTGCTTAACCAACTGAGCCACCCAGGCGTCCCGAAAGAAATAAAATCTTAAAAAAAAAAATGCTTGTTAAATTGTTGGAGGTCAGCTCATGGAATTGTGGTTTGTGCTGTAGAGATAAATACTGACCAGTTTATTCATAAAATGAATGTTGTGTAGAATTTGCTTCCCAGGAGCTAGTAGAGTGTGGGGGAAGGCCGAGTGTGGAAGACCTGCAGGCTGAGTGGTGGATGTGCGCTGTGAGTCATGCTCTTCTTGCTACTTCTGTGGGTATATTTGCAGTTTTCCATAATCCAGGATTTGAAAAATGGGCTTAACCCAGGTATTCCCTTTTGGAACTTTATGACATCTGTCCCCCAGGGCAGGGGAGACAGCTGCTTACAAAAGTGAGGGTGGTGGCCACTTGTGGTTAGTTTAAAATTCAAACAGAAAACCTTCAGATTCTGGAATTGTTATGAGGGGCTGTAGCTCGTGGCCTCTCAAGTGGAACAGCTTCCGATTACAGCATCGTTACTTTCTGTAATAATAATACTCACAACTACCTTTCACAGAGCCTTCAAGGAACAATAGTTATAAAGTGGGTATTGTTCCCATTTCACAGGGGAGGAAACTGAGGCGAACCAGGCATTCTGATTTCTACCTGATGCACAGTGATGCTGATGGCACCTTCCTTTCCCTGAGCCTTTAGTCTCCTTCCCTAGTACTTGGAGCTCATTTTACCACTGCATGTGCTGCTTCACTTCAATACTTTGACTCTGATATCCCATACTTTGTTTTCTCACATAATATATGTTTGGTTTTTTTTTTTTTTTTAACATTTTATTTATTTATTTGAGAGAGAGCGTGAACGAGAAGGTCAGAGGGAGAAGCAGACTCTCTGTGGAGCTGGGAGCCCGATGTGGGACTCGATCCCGGGACTCCAGGATCATGACCTGAGCTGAAGGCAGTCACCTAACCAACTGAGCCCAGGCGCCCAACATTGTGTGTGTGTGTGTGTGTGTGTGTTTAAAGATTTTATTTATTTAATTGACAGACAGAGATCACAAGTAGGCAGAGAAGCAGGCAGAGAGAGAGGAGGAAGCAGGCTCCCCACTGACCAGAGAGCCCTATGCGGGTCTCAATCCCAGAACCCTGAGATCATGACCTGAGCTGAAGGCAGAGGCTTTAACCCAGTGAGCCACCCAGATACCCCCCCTTTTTTTTTTAAGATTTTATTTATTTATTTGACAGAGAGGGAGAGATCATAAGTAGGCAGAGAGGCAGGCGGTGGCGGGGGGAAGCAGGCTCCCCGCTGAGCAGAGAGCCCGATGCGGGGCTCCATCCCAGGACCCCGAGATCATGACCTGAGCCGAAGGTAGAGACTTAGCCCACTGAGCCACCGAGGCGCCCCCAACATAATATATTTTTGATTAGAGACCACACTCACCTCACTATCATAGTAGCTATAGCCAGTGAGGAGGGGATAAAATAGATGGTTTGATCCTGTGTGTGATTTAGGGATTATCACTGTAACTCTGTGTGGAAGGGACCTCCCTCTGTGTCTTTTGACCTGGTGTCCACCTACCTGCCTCCTTGTTTATCTTCCCAGAGTTTCCTAGGAGGAGGCCTGTCATGGGGCCCAGTCAGCCCTTCGTTCCTGGTAGAAACTAAGCAGGTTGGGGTGCTTGGGTGGCTCAGTTGTTAAGCATCTGCCTTCAGATCAGGTCAGGATGCCAGGGTCCTGGGATCAAGCCTCTCATCAGGCTCCCTGCTCAGCAGGGAGTCTGCTTCTCCCTCTCCCAACTCCCCTTGTTTGTGTTTCCTTTCTTGGTTTGTCTCTCTCTGTCAAATAAATAAAATCTTAAAAGAAAAAACCCCACAACATTGTAGCTTAAAAAAAAAAAAAGAAAGAAACTAAGCAGGTATTTTGATGAACAAGTAAAATACCTGTGTGACTGAGGCAGGTGGCACATTCCCAGTAGTGTATTAATATAAAACTGTAGTGTGTGTTGTTTTGGTTTTAGGCAGTGTGGACCCTGTAATGAACCTGACTTAAATCGTGTTCTGCTGATGGTAGTTTGTGTGACCCCGGTTGTCTGAGACCTTGCCCTCTTTCTGCCTTGGCTCCCCATTGCTAAATTGATCTTTGCCCACGTGGCCATGCTCTCAGGCATTGGCTCCTTTGGTTGGAGGCAATTCTTAGTTCCCACTTGTGTGGTGGGTTTGTTGTGAGTTTGTCGCTGTAAGAACTGAATGATTCACAGAACCTAAAATTCACCAGTTTAGCCATTTTTTTTTAAATTTATTTATTTGTCAGAGAGGGAGAGAGAGCGAGCGAGCAGAGGCAGAGGGAGAAGCAGGCTCCCTGCCGAGCAAGGAGCCCAATATGGGACTCCATCCCAGGATGCTGGGATCATGACCTGAGCCGAAGGCAGCCGCTTAACCAACTGAGCCACTCAGGCGTCCCCCAGTTTAGCCATTTTAAAGTTGGCATTTAATACATTCACAATATCATATGATCATCACTTCTGTCAAATTCCAGAATGTTTTTATCCCCAAAAGAAGCCTGTACCCATTAGCAGTCATTCCTTACTCCTCCACCTCTGTGCCTTTCAGGGCCCCTAGCAACCACTAATCTACTTTCTGCCTCCATGGATTTGCCTGTTCTGGGCATTTCATAGAAGTGGAATAATTTTTGATTCTCTGTGGCCTTTTTTATCTGGCTTCTCTCATTCAGCATAGCATTTTCACTGTTCATCCACCTTGTGACATGAATCAGAACTTCATTCCTTTTTATGAGTGAATAGTATTTCATTGTATGGATATATCACATTTTGTTCATTCATCTGTTGATGGACATTTGGGTTGATTCTGTTTGTTGACTATTGTGCATAGTGTTGCTTTTAACATTTGTGTATAAGTTTTTGTGTGACGATGTTTTCACATCTCTTAGCTCATATACTTAGCAGTAGATTGCTGGGTCATATGGTAATGATGTATTTAATTTTTGAGAGACTGTCTGACTGTTACCACATCACTGTACCATTTTATGTTTCTGTCACTAATGTATAAGGGTTCCAGTTTCTCCATGTCCTTGACAACACTTTTTTTTTCTTTTTTTAAATTAATTATAGTTATCCTAGTGGGTATGAGGTAGTATCTCATTGTGGTTTTGATTTTCATTTACCTGATAATATTGGACATCTTTTCATGTGTTTATTGGCCATTTGTGTATCTTCTCTGGAGAAATGTCTATATGTTTTTGAATTGGATTTGTTTTTAATTGTTCAGAGATTTTTTGTGTTTTTTCTTTTTTTAAGATTTTATTTATTCATTTGACAGACCACAAGTGGGCAGAGAGGGCAGGCAGGGAGAGAGGGGGAAGCAGCCTCCCACTGAGCAGAGATCCGGTTGTGGGGCTTGATCTCAGGACCTTGAAATCATGACCTGAGCCGAAGGCAGAGGCTTAACCCACTGAGCCACCCAGATGCCCCTGTTCAGAGTTCTTTATATATTCTATACACTAGAACCTTGCCAGAGAGATGATTTGCAGGTGTTTTCTCCCATTTTGTGGGTTGTTTCTTCATACACTCACTCTTTTTTTTTTTTTTAACGATTTTAAGTAATCTTTATACCAAATGTGGGGCTTCAAGTTACAATGCCAAGATAGAGAGTTGAACACTTCTCTGACTGAGCCAGCCAGACCCCGCCTCACTCCCTTGATAGTGTCCTTTGCACATTAGATTTTAATTTTGATGAAGTCCAGTTTGCCTTTTTTTTTTTTTTCCCCTTCTGTTGATACTGTGCTTTTGGTTTTACATTTAAGAATATGTTGCCAAGGGGCACCTGGGTGGTTCAATGGGTTAAGCCTCTGCCTTCAGCTCAGGTCATGATCCTAGAGTTCTGGGATCAAGCTCCACATCAGGCTCTCTGCTCAGCAGGGAGCCTGCTTCCTCCTCTCTCTCTCTCTGTCTCTCTGCCTACTTGTGATCTCTGTCTTTCAAATAAATAAATAAAAATTCTTAAAAAAAAAAAAAAAAGAATATGTTGCCAAATCCAAGGTCATGATTTGCCCTTCCCGTTTTTTTCTTTTTCTTTTTCAAGATTTTATTTATTTATTAGACAGAGAGATCACAAGTAGACAGAGAGGGGGAAGCAGGCCCCTTGCTGAGCAGAGAGCCCGATACGGGACTTGATCCCAAGACCCCGAGATCATGACCTGAGCCGAAGGCAGAGGCCCAATCCACTGAGCCACCCAGGCGCTCCCGCTTCCATTTTTTTCTAAGAGGTTTATAGGTTTAGCCTTTAACAGTTAGGTCTTTTACCAATTCTGAGTTAATTTTTATTAAAAGGTAAGAGTTTTGGCTTTTTTTTTTCCTTAAGATTTTATTTATTTATTTGACAGATCACAAGTAAGGCAGAGAGGCAGGCAGAGAGAGAGGAGGAAGCAGGCCCCCTGCTGAGCAGAGGGCCCCGGGCTCGGTCCCAGGACCCTGGGATCATGACCTGAGCCGAAGGCAGAGGCTTTAACCCGCTGAGCCACCCAGGCGCCCAAGAGTTTTGTTTTTGATCCTTATGTTTTTTATTGACATGAAGACATTTTGGCTTTTTTAACAAGGAAGAGATAATGATAGCTGGGAGTTCTGAAAAAACTTTTTCTTTTATGTTTAACACACATATATGTGTCCTGGGCTCTAGGATGGTAGCACTGAACAAAGAGGTATTCCTTGTCTTATGGGAGATTGGGTTAGGAGGGCACACAGAGAGAGGAGTAAATAGAATGTTAAGTGGTGATAAGTGGGAAAGAAGTTAGAAATCTATGGAGGGGGTTGTGTGGAGGGGAAATGGTATCACTTTGCTGTCTCAGCTGAGACCTGAAAAAGAGAGGGTAGTTCAGAGACCTAGGGGCAGAGACCTTCCAGGCAGAGAGAGCGGGAAGTGCAAAGGCCCTGGGGTGGGAATGAGCTTGACTGTCTGGAGCAGCCAGAATGTCATTGTGGCCTAAGAGAATGGGGTCAGGGTGAAGTGGGGCATGGGATGGGAGGAGACAAAATCAGAGAGACAGACCTGACCTTAAGGCTGGTTGAGGCGAGGGCCTTGCTTTTACCTTGAATGGTAAAAAGGACCACTTAATGTGATACCCTCAAGCCCAGCTCTGCTGTTTCCCCGTGATTGATTGATGGAGGTATCTGAACAACTGTCTGCCCAAGGGGAAGATTTCCACTTACCGTAGAGGCTAGAAGTGGGATTTCTGTTTCAGCTCTTAGAGCTGGGCAGAAAGTACTGAGAGAACTTTTCCTTGGTAGAAATGCTTTATTGAGACCAGAAACTTAGTCCTAAAAGTAAGTTTCCCTGCTGACTCTGATCCTCCTGGGGCATTTGCCAGTGTGCTCTGATACCACAGAATATGCAGGGAGGAGCTTGACAAAGGAAACCCAGGAAAGGCCTCCAGGTGTTACCATATTGCTGGGTACCCTGATGAAAATGACAAAAGAGGTACCCCTGGTTCCCCCACTTTCTCCTTCTGTCTCCTCCTAGGAATGGAGGTGACTTTTTTGGTCCTTTTTGGACTTGTCTGTGCAAAGCCTCCCTGCCATTTTCAGCCAGGGGCCTCAGTGGAGCTGGTGGTTAGAGCTTTGTCTTGGCCCTGAGGGAGTTGGCACTGAAAGGGTTAAGGCTTCCCATTTTGTGATGTGACACCTAATGGGGACATTGCAGATGGCATGAAAATGGTAGGTGTAACCCTTTGTAGACCATGGAGGCGCTTGGTTCAGGAGGCAGCCGGGAAGGAACAGAGGGCTCTTCCTTTCCCATGGGAGGCAAATGTAGCCCACTAGCCCTGAGGGTAACATCCCACACCAGGGGGATTCTTGGTCAGTGTTTCCTGGTGGACATTTAATATTGCTCAGATTCCCCTTCACAGGCAGCACCTTTGTTTCTCTGTTGTGTGCTCCTGCAACAGCATCTGTTTCTTTCTGGCTGTAGGGTTGGGCATTGGCCCGGTGGCTCTGGCTGCTGCTGGTGGTTCGATGCGAATGTAGAGCCACTTCAGGTGGGTGGTATTGGGTGCTCACGGGGCACTTCTAGAGCAAACACAGAAGCCAGGTACTTATCTCCAGTGTGATCCTGGAGGAGCTACTGTAGTTTTAAAGATACTTGCTACTGGTTTTCCCTCTCTTAACATGTGATCAGTGTAAGTGCACTTTTTTCCTACTGTGTGCTCTGACTGGAGATGAAGACTGGCTTTCATTTCATGTCTCTGGGAAGGGGTGCTCAGAAGCCAAGGCATGGGGCTGGGGTGCAGATTTAGTTGAGGGAAATCTGACCCACATTATTCCCTGTTTTCAGAAGTTTGCAGGAGATTGGCTGTGTCTGAGGGAAGATAAGAATATATTCTGTACACTGTCTCCCCAGGATAGGATCTGTACTTTCTTCACCTCTCCGCCTCCTGCCCCCACTTCCCACCCCCCACCATTTCTCCCATGACTCCAGGGAGGGAGATTGAAGTCTGAGGACCTGATGTCCCAGGCCTGGCGCTGCACATCCTGGAGGCGAGTTTGAGCAACCTAGTGAACTGTCAGCAGGCTGGCTTCGTGCCTGTCTATTTTCTGGAGATGACTTGTCCCGAACCCCGCTTCGTTCCCACAAACTGCCTGAGTGAGCTACTACGAGTGCTGTGTTCTTTACTATATAGCCTGTGTGGGATTTGTGTTTAGGAATCTGAGGATCATTAAAGTTTTGTCTTTAAAATGTTGATGGTCACGCCTTGGTGGCTCATCGGTTAAGCAGTGGCCTTATGCTCAGGTCATGATCCCGGGGTTACTGGGATCAGGTCTTGCATGGGGCTCCCTGCTCAGTGTGGGGCCTGCTTCTCCATTTCCCTCTTCTCTCCTCCCCATGCTTGTGCTCTCTCACTCTCTATGTCAAATAAATACATAAAATCTTTTTCTTTCTTTTCTTTTCTTTCTTTTTTTTTTTTTTTTTAAAGGTTTTATGTATTGGGCACCTGGGTGGCTCAGTGGGTTAAGTCTCTGCCTTCGGCTCAGGTCATGATTTCAGGATCCTGGGATCGAGTCCCGCATCGGGCTCTCTGCTCAGTAGAGAGCCCGCTTCCCCCCCCTTCTCTCTCTCTCTGCCTGCCTCTTTGCCTCCTTGTGATCTCTGTCTGTCAAATAAATACATAAAATCTAAATTTATTTGACAGACAGAGATGACAAAGAGGCAGAGAGCCAGGCAGAGAGAGAGAGGAGGAAGCAGGTTCCCCGCCCGGGCTTGATCCCAGGTCCTGTGATCATGACCCGAGCCGAAGGCAGAGGCTTTAACCCACTGAGCCACCCAGGCGCCCCAATACATGAAATCTTTAACAAAAAATGTTGATGGTCACCACTTAAGTGTGTTAAAGTTTCTCCTGTCCAGGTTAACTTTGTTAAATACATCCCCAAAAAGCATTAATTCAGAGACATCATTTACAAGTCTTCCGCTTTAACAAAATCTGATTCTAAATGTGTATTTATTTGTAAATGTGAAAACTAGAGGTGCCAGTTCCTTTTTAATCTTTTTCATTCTTAACCTGTTTTCCTGGATGGTTCTTGAACCAAGGACTAGAGATAACTATGATAGATGATGTCGTGGCCTGTGTCAGATGGCCCCCCACCCCCTTGATGGTAACAGGCTTATATTTGATGGGTCATTAGGATTTCAGATGGTGTGCAGTGTGTGGGCACACCTGGGATGTTAGAAGTGCTCTGTTATGAGGAGGCTGAGATGCTCCTGAACTTAACCTTCCCCTTTGGCTCCTAGTCCAAGCTGAGGACTGCAGTTACAAAGGGTTTCCCAGAAGGGTTAGGTAGAGAGCACTTGTAGGGGCTGGGAGCAGAGAAGTCCTCCGAAGAGAGTGCCAGTGCTCAGATTGATTTGGTTGATAGAGTGGCTGGAGGCACTTGATTTTAAGTTGTGTGTATGTGTCTTTGGAGCATCCTTTTCCATTTCATGACTCTTAGGGCTTCCTCCTACCCTTTCCTTTAGGATCAAGTTACAGGTTCTAGCCTTTCTCACTCTCACAGGCTGATGGCTGGTCCTGACCTCCACCCCAACCCCAGTCCCTGGACTCCTAAAGGGTTCCCAGTGCCCAGAGAAGTCTATGTGAGGCCCTGCCATCGCCGAGAGCCTCTCACACAGAGTATAAGTGGTCTAACAGGATTCCTTTTCCTTCCACACAATTTCATCCCATTTAAAAAAAACTTTAAAAAGTTTTGATTTCCTTTTATTTGGTTTCATTTACTTTTCCTGGAGATGGGTTTTCATGCTCCTGTATATTTTCCACTTCATCTTTTCTAACATTTTTCCTCCCCTGGGATCATGACCTGGGCTGAAGGCAGAGGCTTTAACCCACTGAGCCACCCAGGCATCCCCTTCCCTCCTCTGTCTTTACAAATCCAGATTTTGTTCTTGGGGCCCAGCTCCAGTGTAGCATTTCTAGGTTGTTCCTTCTACCAGGACAAACTCCTTTTCTGGCGTTGAGTTGTAATAAAATGGTGATTTAGCACATGCGTTTCACAGCCTTTATAAGGTCTATGCTCCCATGAAGGTGGGGACCCTGAACTACTCTTTCTCCTCCCTCCAGAGAGCAGATACCTCTGGGTTACTGGTCTCTTTGAGAGGTCCCTATCTGGTGTGGTATCAGCATTTGTTAGGAGCCTGTCAGCATCTACATCCTGCTGGGCGGGATAGGCTGTGAACTAAGGGATGGGAGTGTCCCAGGTAGTTAGTAACTGTCCAGGCTCCTTGTGCTGCAGAAGTTCCCTTCTGGGTTTAGGCATTACTCAGATAAACAATAGTAGAGAGTGGTTAGTTCTTTGTCCTCTCTGGAATCTTAGCTTACTGTATGCACAAAATATTAGAAATGAACATGGTTGCAGTGCTGGTGATTTGAAAATGCTCTGCCGCTCCAGCCAGGTGTGAAATCATTAGTCTTGGGCAAGGATTGGGGAAATGTGGGCTAAAGTGGCTGAGGTACATGGGGATTTATGCGAGGCCCTGTGGGGTTCTGGATGGGGTTCTGGTTCTGGCCCCCAAGTCATTTTCAAACTTTGGGGTTTTCCTTTTTGAGACAGGTGGATCAGAAGTTGGACACTGATTACTCATAAGAAATGCTGATCTTTTGCTCAGAATTGAACAGGGAAGGACCTTTTCTGAGATAATTGGGCAAGATTTGGAAGTGGGAGGAGGGGATTAAAAACTGCACATGTGTGAGTGCATGTATGTGGGGGTGCATGTGTCTGTGAGTATGCATGAGTGTGAATGCACATATATGTATATTTGTAGTGCAAAGTTCCTTGGTGAGCTGTAGCTTTGGGGAATTGGGAGGTATCTGTCAGTGTCCTAGTTTCCATGTCCTCCTACCAATAAGGTGTCCGCTGAGTGGGGTCAGATGATCCCAACTCTGGGGCATTATGTGTTCCTTTTCCCTTTTCTTCTCCTCTCACTTCCCTCACCCTCCCCAGCATCCAGAGCCAAGGCACTATGGCCACTGGAGGTTGATAGTGAGATTGTCCAACTTGTGAGAAGCCTTTGAAAGAGTGACTAAGCCCCTCCCAACAGGGCAGAAGAATTTGTTGGTCATGTCTCTCTCTCTCTTTTTTTTTTTTTTTTTTAAATAAAGTGGTTGTCCACCTAGTGAGCTGTATTTGCTTCTTTTAACACAAAGGAGAAAGCTCAGTAAACCTGCATTGAGACCCCAGGTTAGGGGTGAAGTGATATGCCCACCAGTCAGGTCCAGTGTTCACATAAAAGTCAGCAGAATAGAAGGACCAAAGTAGTGATTCGGTGGAGTCCCCAGGAGGGTCCTTGGGGTTCTCTTGGTGTCCCCAGGCTGGGCTAGGCTGTGGAGCTGCAGCTATAAGCAGAATGTACCAAATAAAGGTCATGATTACAAAGAAATCTCTGTCCATTCTATGGGGCAGGACACCGGGTGCAAAGCTATCACAGTGCTACCTGTCTGCCCAGGACCTGCCCTAGAGTGGGGTGCTTGGGGGCACTGTGGTATGGATCTGCATCCTTCTAGTCCCCAGGAGGGGTTCTCCCCACCCCCTTCTTGAAGTTTCCCTGGCAGAGATGACCCCTTTCCTCCTGGCCCTCAAGGGTGAAGGCAAGTCCTGGTTACCTGGAGAAGTTGGTTGGGCCCTGCAGCTCCCTTCCTACTGCAGGACATCCCCAGGGACTCCCTGGTCCTTCAGCAGGTTAGCTCCAGTATGTTCAAGTCACTTTGTGTCTCAGCTCAAGCATCCCCATTTCAAGAAGGGCTCACCCCAGCCCATCCCCTCCCAGCCCTGTGCCCATCAAGGTCCTTCACATCCCTGTGCTTTTCCTTAGAACTTTGGTCTGATGCTTAGGTATGAGTGCTGAGGAACCGCTTGCTTTTGTAACTGGGTTAAAGTTCCAGCCACTGCAGTAATTGAGTTTATAGCACATAATTTCCTTATACGATGGACCTATTTATCTTGAGAGTGTGTAGGGCTTTTAGGATGATATAAAATAGTGAGACAGGCTAACCCTTTGGTAAGCTCTCTGCACTCAACACTTTTTGAAACTAAATTTCTTCTGACTTATCAAAAAGGGTAATCTTGAGTCCTGACCTCTGATTGAATTTACATTTTCACGTCTTTTTTTGAAACCTGTTTTCCTCTGTAGTCAATTCTCTGATAATGTTTGTTTTGGAAATGCAGATTTGTTCCAACACTACTGATATATTAGGACACAGTTGGAGCACAACACATATGTATGATTTTGTCCAGGAGAAATGCCAAGTTCAGGTTAAAGGTTAGGGAGCTATGACCCACAACCTGTGGTCTGTTTTGGTAAATAAAGTTTGATTGGGACACAGCTATGCTCATTTGAGGACATACTAATACACCTGCAGAGCTGTGTAATCAGGACAGAGACAGAATGACCTGCAAAGCTGATAATATTTACCGTGTCCCTTTAAGAACAAGTTTGCCAAGTCCTGCAGTAGGTGAATCCAGAAAATTGCTCCCAGCTGAAAGAGCACCTGATAGTACACAAAATGGAAATGCACACCTCAGATATGCACCAGGCTCCCTCTAGGTCATACCATTTTCTCTTGGGGTCAGACAGCCTCATTCCAGCATGTTACAGTAACTCAGAAAACAGCCACAGCAAATGCCAGGTCTTCCCTTTGGTGAGGGGTCAGGCTTCAGGTAGCATTTGTGTATTTCTTTTTTTTCTTTTTTTTTTTTTTTAAAAGGTTTTATTTATTTATTTGAGAGAGAGACAGTGAGAAAGAGCATGAGCGAGGAGGTCAGAGGGAGAAGCAGACTCCCCATGGAGCTGGGAGCCCGATGCGGGACTCGATCCCGGGACTCCGGGATCATGACCTGAGCCGAAGGCATTCGTCCAACCAACTGAGCCACCCAGGCGTCCCGTGCATTTGTGTATTTCTTTGCTGTTTAACATGCTACCATTTAAAAATCAGGTTCCTTTCTTTTTTTTTAATGTCATGAAGTTTTGGGGTGTTGTGTACCTAACCCTGTTGTTCTGGTAGCCCTGTGTTTTTATTGCACGATTTTGTAATATGCTGTGGCTTTTTAGAAATGCATATATGTTTGCTCCAGCAGAACTTTTACTGTACTTAGAAAGCAAACAGCGAAAGATGTGATCTCATTTAACAACATAAAATTGTAATCATTTAATATCTCATCTGGACCTTGTGGGTGAGAGGTCAAGCCCAATTCTGTACTTGTGAGGAGCTCCCAGTATCCTTTGGAAACCTAACATGTGACTCTGGGTGGTTAATGGAATCTTTCATTTGGGACTGCCTGGAGCATGGGCTTCAGTTCCCAGCATGTCTTACCCATTTGCTGTGTGACTACAATCTGCCTCAGTTTCCCCACCTGTAAGGTGGGGGTAGGTGGTGGCACTTAACTCGCAGGTGGTTGTTATGAGGATCATTTGACGTGATCTGTGTGAGGTAAAAGTTCAGTGTTAGGTGTTTTGCCCTTAAAAGTAAGAAGACCCCACATTTCTGGTAACAACAGAGGAGCAATAAACTTGGGTCACAATCTGAGGATCTCAGTGTTGAAATGGGGTTGAGATGTCTGGACCAGCACCCTTTCCCCTACTGGGAGCTCCTCTTCATAAAACTTACATTTGTTCATTCATCAGATGTCTGTCATCTGTCTGCTGTGTGGCGGACACTCTTCTCTTCCAGGGCTAGGGACAAACAGGAGCATTGACACTGAGGCACAGCTGTCATGTAGCCTGTTATCTGGTGGGTGGTGGTGACATTTAACTGTGGGGTCCCATAGCTCCTGGCTGCAGGGTTCTCCCTGGCCTGGCCCAGGGCAGCACAAATCTTAATTCTCTCAGGCGCAGTTCCCTCTCATTTGAGTATGGGTGTTTTATCTTCCTCCTCATTAGTGCGGGTGCATCATTTTAGCTGCACAATGTGCTTATCACTCTAGATGAAAACAAACCATTTAAACATGATTTAACAAAAGGCCTTTTGAGGGGCACCTGGGTGGCTCAGTGGGTTGGGCCTCTGCCTGCAGCTCAGGTCATGATCCCAGAGTCCTGGGATTGAGCCCTGCTGCATTGGGCTCTCTGCTCAGTGGGGAGCCTGCTTCCCCCTCTCTCTCTGCCTGCCTCTCTGCCTACTTGTGATCTCTGTCAAATAAATAAATCTTTAAAAAAAATGTTTAATACAGAAAGTGAAAGTTTCTTAATTCTTCAGAAATGAGTGCTATGGCTTTTAGTCCAATTTCTTTCACTTTTGATTTTAGTAAGCTTTTTCAGTATTTTTTTTCTGAAGGTTAAAGCCTTTTTAAGCCATGTGTTTATACTATTTATATTATAATATTTATACATAATATTTTAACAAATATACTATAATAGTTTATACTATTCTGCAATTTTGTTTTCTCATTCAAGTTGTTTCTTTTTTTTTTTTTTAAGATTTTATTTATTTATTTGACAGAGAGATCACAAGTGGGCAGAGAGGCAGGCAGAGAGAGAGGAAGGGAAGCAGGCTTCCCGCTGAGCAGAGAGCCCGATTCGGGGCTCAATCCCAGGACCCTGAGATCATGACCCGAGCCGAAGGCAGAGGCCTTAACCCACTGAGCCACCCAGGTGCCCCTCATTCAAGTTATTTCTAACATCATTATGTGTGTCTTCACTTAGTATGTCTATGAGGTATGGGTAGGGAAACTGAGGCTCAAAGAATAACAAGATCCTTCAGCCAGTTCCCTGAGATCTGGCTTCTGTTCTCTTTGGTGTCTGATAGTAGAGGCTGACTGCTGGAATCATCCTTCTATTTCCCAAATTAAATTGTATCCCTTATACTCAGCCTTAACAGGGTTTGGCGTTTAAAACTTGAGAACTGGCATCTTTAGTATGAGTTCCTTCCAGAACACAGCCACTTCATCCCTGCTGCTGTTGCTCAGAGAGATATATCAGAGAGTGGCTTAGGACTCAAACAGTGGGAGGCCTCTGTTCTGGAAGGGAGGACATGTGCTTGTCAGCCAGAGGCTGCTGGCACCAAAGTACAGCTTAGCTGTTCTTTTCCCTGGCCCCTCCTCGGGTCTTGGGTTTGACTCTCAAGAATGTGGGGAGCCTCCAGAGGGTGGGTAGAGGGTGTACAGGTCTGGGACTCGTCTTCTCGAGCTTCGTCAGGCTGTTCGGGAGAGTGGATGGGATTTCTGGGTTCAGGCAGGAGACAAGGGGGAGGCCATGCAGGGGGGCATCACAGCCCCAGCCTCAGGACCACCAGGGCACAAACATCCACCTGCACTTTGCATCTGCTCGGAGGCACTCTGTTGGTGGGAGCCCAGCTGAGTCCTGATAGAGCTGCCCATGCAGCAGGGCTTATATGGTGAGTGTGGAGATTGGCTCGTGCCAAGTGAGGCCAGTGTCTGGATCTTCTTGTTACCCAGCTTGGCATTGGATGCATCACAGGCCCTTCTTCCTTCCTGACAGGAAAGGGTGCCCTGTGCTACTGAGGACAGTGGCTGCCCCATGTGCAGGCCTCTGCCTGTCAGCAGACACTCCTCAGCCTCCCTCTGTGGCTCTGGTAGACCCATGCTCAGCATGTCCAAACTACCCCAGTCCCAGCCTTCTCTCAGATCTGTTCTCTCCCCATCTCAGAAAATAATTCCATCTTTCCAGTTGCTCAGACAAAAACAAACAAAGCAGTCCTTTCTTTCTTTCTTTTTTTTTTTTTTTAAAGATTGTGTTTATTTATTTGAGAGAGAGAGAGAGAGAGCATGAGAAGAGGGTGGTTCAGAGGGAGAAATAGACTCCCTGCCAAGCACGGAGCCTGATGCAGGATTCGATCCTAGGACTCCAGGATCATGACCTGAGCCAAGGGCAGTCACTTAACCAGCTGAGCCACCCAGGTTCCCAAAGCCGTCCTTTATTGCCTCCCATCCAACTGCTGGCATGTTGTGTTGTCCATATCCTCTAAAATATCCCTAGTGTTTGGCTGTGTCTCCCCACTGCTCAGTCTCCTTCTCATCCTGATCCATAGGTACAGAAGCCTCCCAAGACTGCTTCCCCCACCACCCCCGCTCTAGTCTGTCCCCAGATCAGCCAGATGATCCTTTAGAATAAATTGGATACCCCCCAACCTGTCCATGCTCCCCCTGAGGGCAGTCCACACTCAGTGCCCTCTTTCCCCCACCACCTCATGCTCTTCTCTCAGCTCTGGAAAGAGCACCCCAGGTCCACCTTTCAGAGCTTCAGCCTGGTCACTTTTCCTAAGCATGTATCGCTAAGCACTTTTCTCATGCCTGAAACAGGAGTGTTACTGGTAGTATTCTTGCTGGTGTGTTAGTAACTGTAGTATAAATAATATTTCCAAGTACAGAATGATAATGCCTTAGGGTTATAGCTCCATGACTTGTGTTTGGTGTTTTTTTTTTTTGTTTTTTTTTTTAATCATCAGGAGATGTTTACTGGTGTTACGTGCTCAACTTGTGCCAGGTGCCTTCGTTGGTCTCCTTAGTTTGGTTTAAAGATTCTGGTTCCTACATCATTCACCCCTTTGCAGTTGTTTGAGAACAGGTTTTTCTCCTCTGAGGTTCTCAGATCAGTGAGACAGTGGGATTTTACTAAAATAAAGTAGGGGCTCGCTCAGTTGGTTAGACAGGTGACTCTTGATTGACTCTGATTGGCTCAGATCATGATCTTAGGGTTGTGGGTTCAAGCCTCATGTCAGGCTCCATGCTCATTGTGGAGTCTGCTTGGGATTTTCCCCCTCCCTCTCCTTCTCCCCCCAACTTGCATGTGCATTCTCTCTCTCTGTCTCTCAAATAAATAAATAAATAAATAAAATCTTTAAAATAAAGTAGCCTTGGGGCGCCTGGGTGGCTCAGTGGGTTAAAGCCTCTGCCTTCAGCTCAGGTCATGGTCCCGGGGTCCAGGGATCGAGCCCCACGTCGGGCTCTCTGCTCAGCGGGGAGCCTGCTTCCCCTTCTCTCTGCCTGCCTCTCTGCCTACTTGTGATGTCTGTCTGTCAAATAAATAAAATCTTTAAAAAAATAAAAAATAATATATTGTCAAAGCATTTTCCAAAAAAATAAATGAATAAAGTAGCCTTTGGTAGAGGCATTTACAGTTTGCACTGACCCAAAGCCCTATGTTATCATTTCACCATTTCACCATGATTTCGTGGCCTCTTTATTCTGGGGTTGCTTTGTGGGTATGCCTGTGTAGCCTCTAGTGTGGCTGTAACCTCCTTCTTGGGGTGAGGAAGATCTGGGCTTCATCCTGCCACCTCTCTGGCCGCCCCCCATCCCTGTCTGAGGATGTATTAGAGCAGGCTCTGTGAGGGGCTGAGGCCACCTGGGTTCTAGCCTTGCTTCCCGGGTAGCAGCCTGTGCCTTAGGCAGCCTTTTGCAGACCTGGGGGCCTCAGCTTTACAGTGGGCATGCTGCTGTCAGGATATTCCCCTACCAGCATGGGGTCACCCTTCAGTAAGAGGGAGCTGCTCTTTGTGGGCTGGCCATTCCTGAATGGGCCTGTGGTAGAAACTCTGTTGTCTTTCCCTTCATTCTACCCTTACTGGCCAGGGATGTGAAGCAGATCCAAATTTGCTCTCACACTAATCCAGCCTCTTGACCTGCTCTTTAGAATGTATTCTAATGTACCTCCTCACTGTTTTTTGCAGAGATCATAGGTCATGCTTCATTCCTCAAGGCTGATTTCTTCCCTGTAGGTTTGTGGCCAATCCTGGGTTCATGCCTGCAGGTGGTGGCCTCTAGCCCTAAGTGCGTGAGGCATGGAGGGGGGGTGGGCGCCACTGGTCCTTCATGCTGCGATGAGGGAGGAGTTGCTATTTACCAGCACCTGCCGTCCCCAGGAGCACATGCCCCTTGTGGCCTCTAAGGCAGCCACCTTGTGTGGAACAGGTTCCACCTAAGGCAGGACAAGGGGTGGGGTGCAGAGCTGGAGGCACTCTGTGCCATGGTCGGCCCCGTGCCCCTTCCAGCTATGCTGGTCCTTCCTTTGGTGTGGGAGGCATGCAGCAGCCCCCCTCCCAGGAAATCCCCCACCAGAGCCGGAGGGGCAGGGCATGTGTGCACTGCCAGGATGGCTGTTAGTTTTGGGCCTAGGGTTGACAGAGTTCTAGCCCCTCAGCTTCAGAGTGAGCTACCCTGATACTGCACACAGAGCACAAACAGGCTATGTTCCGGGTCCTCTGCTGGGAACCCTAATCAACTACCCAAACTGGGGTGCTGTGGAGGACCCTATGACCCAGGATGGTCACTGGGGCTGGAAGGAGCAACTCTTTGGGTGTGAGGCTCTGCTCTGGTCCTTTGCCATTTCTTGTTTTACACCAGTGACAATGAAGTGAGGTCACCTGGGCACTACCTTGCCAGTCTGGTGACTTGGCACACAGCAGTCTAGTTTGGTTCTCCCTCTCCTCTTACCTATGTGGGCAACTGAAAGGAAAGACTTCACGTAGGGGCTGGGTTTAGATGAGTTTCATGGATTGGAACCTGGAATTTACAAGGCCAGAGACTGTGCTGGCTGGCAGGGTGGGTGGGTGGGTGGGTGGGTGAGGGTACCAGGCTGGAGCAGAGGCAGAGTGGGGAAGCATGAGGGAGTTTGAGTACAGGATTGGGGAGGGCATCCTCCACATCGACCTTAATCCCGCTTCTCCTCCAGTGGGTACCGGGCCAGACTGGGAGCTTCTCCCTTAGGGACAGAATTTCTTCTGACTAGTGGGGACCCTCTTTCCCTTTTTTCTGGTTCTGTCTCCTGTCCTCTCCTGTTTGATCCTGATAAGCTCCTTTCTGGTCTGGGGAGCGCAGCTACCTGTTGTCCAAGGCAGCTACTGAAATTGTTCCTCTTGTCTAATTCCCAAATGTTCAAGGGGCTCCTGTTTTAGGCCGTCCCCAAGGAAAGATGACCCATGCGCCCACAGTGAGGGAGGGGAGGGTGACTGACACTCAGGACAGTGACTTATCTGCAGTCTCACAGAGACAGGGCTGATAGACTCAGTGAGCAGGCTGACCAGGTTTGTTGTGAAGGCGTATCAGAGGACAGAAGCCAGGGACGCCTGGGTGGCTCAGTCTTAAGCATCTGCCCTTGGCTTAGGTCATGATCCCAGGGTCCTGAGATCAAGCCCTGCCTTGGGCTCCCCGCTTGGCGGGAAGCTTGCTTCTCCTTCTCCCACTCCTCCTGCTTGTGTTCCCTCTCTCGCTGTCTCTTCTCTCTCTGTCAAATAAATAAAATTTAAAAAAAAAGAAGGACAAGCCATAGAGCTTTAGGCTGAGAGGGACATGGGGGGTATCCTTGCTTTTTCTGAGCCAGTTAGGAGACCCATATCCACACAGAGGATGGGAGGAGAAGATGGGGGGATATTGGGGGAGGGCGACTGGGACTGAGCAGTTGGTACAGGGTTGGTAGCAGGCGTGGGATAGGATGCCAGGAGGGATTGGGGGCAGATGAAGGTCTTGTTGATATCCTGTGCCCTTGAGCTTCAGAGTTCTCCAGCCCCACCTTCCTTCAACATGGGTGGGGAGCACCCTGGGGGTGACATGACCACCAGGAGACTTCCTTCTTTTGAATCCTTTGTACTGCCTGTAGTAGCAGATATCTGAGGGCTGGCCTGACGTGTGTGTATATGGGCCACTCTGCCTCCTGAGCCAGCAGCATGAAGCAGCTGTCCATTTCATTCCTTTCACTCTAAGTCCAACCAAAGGGGCCCTTGGGGCAAGGCCCTGCGCTACTGCTCATTTGTGGAATTGGCTCCTAAAGAAGATTGTGAGTGAATAATCTCAGGAGGGTATCCCGTATATGATGAAGTGGCCCCTTCGTTACTCTTTGTTGCCCCCAGCCTCCCAGAAGGTGGGCTCTGGGACTGGGAATGACTGGCCCTGTCCAGGATAGGCCTCCCAGGTATTCACTGGTGAGGAAACTGAGGTGCCAGGTGCCCTGCCTGTGGACACAGACAGAGCCTGTGCCTGTGGACACAGGTGCCTTCAGTGTAGGTACACCACAGGTATGAATTGAGATTCTCTGAGTCCATGGTGTATTCCTCCATGGGCCCCATGTTGGTAGACTGGATGCCTACTATCCTGTGTAGAACTGGCACTTTGGGAATTCTGTTAGAGCCTGGCAGCTAAATTCTTTTTTGTCCTCACAAACTCTGGCTTGGCTTTTTAGACTGACTGAACTCCTGTTGCAGTTTTATTTCCTGTGTCCTGCCTTGTTGGGACATCAAGGCTGGGCTTGGAGTGGCTCCTTTAAGAGCGAGTGCCTGTGTCCCAGACTCTGTTGTGGAATGCCAGCAGCCTCCCTGCAGACAGACATCACTGCACTGTCCTCCGTCCTGTCTCCGTGAGGGTTAACAACACTTCAGCTTGTTGTCTGGAACCGGTTCAGACTGGTTTTCTGGAAAGTGCTTTGTCTCTCAGACTGAATCCTGGGAAGGGTCATGTGGAGCCCAGTGATGTCATGGGATCAAAAACTGACTCAGCTGTTTTTTTTTTTCTTCTTTTCTTTCTTTAAATCAAGATATGTGTGTGCTGCAGGTACAGGGTGCTGGCACAGTGACGAGCCAGCTCTTACTCCACTCAAAGTTTACCTTGCTGGCAGTCAAAGGGTTAAACGTGACCCCCACCCCTTACCCCCAGAGGTGAGCAGGGAGTGAGGAGCCTGTCCCTCACTAAAGGGGAGAAAAAGGGTCAACCTGAGGCAGTGCTGGGCTGGACCTGGGCATTGACCCTGTTCCTGGGACAGCGTGGTTTCCCTTTGCCAGATTACAGACACCTCCAATCCAGGGCAGGTACTCAGAATCCCAAATGCAGGGAGTTCAGATCTAGAACAGTTTGCCTCTGTTTGCTTTTGAGTCTGGAGCACAGAGGATTCCCCTTCCTTCTGATGAGGAGCCACTTTCCATTGTTCTTGTCTAGGTCCGCAAAGGTCTCAACTCCCCAGATGCTCCACTGATCCTGCCCAGCCTTCCCCAGGCAGTGAAGAAAGGTCTTGGGCACACTTTTTGGGTCCTGGATTTGTTGTGCCTACTTCCGCTAGCAGCATGTGGCAAGGAAAACTCTCCAAGCTGACACTCTGAAAAAGTTTCTAAGAAGGTAGCAACTTGGTTATGCCAAGTTTAAATGTCATGTTTTCTCCTTCTCCCAAAGTTCAGAATGACTGAAGAAGCATGCCGAACACGGAGTCAGAAACGAGCGCTTGAACGGGACCCAGCAGAGGATGATGTGGAAAGCAAGAAAATAAAAATGGAGAGAGGATTGTTGTCTTCAGATTTAAACACTGACGGAGACATGAGAGTGACGCCTGAGCCAGGAGCAGGCCCAGCCCAAGGGTTGCTGAGGGGGGCAGAGGTGTCGACCGTGGGCAGATGTGAAGGGCAGGCGGGTGACGGGCCCGTGGACATGCGTACCTCATACAGGTGAGCAGGAGGGACCTGGAACCAGGTCTCCTGGGTGTGAAGAGGTGGTGAGATGGGGATGAGGCTTCCCTTCAGGCCTTTAGGAAGCAGTTTTGGGTGAGTTGTGGAGATGGCTGTGGGTTCTAGTCCTGGCATCGCTGTGCTGTCCTGGACAGACCTCCCCACTGGGGCCTGGATGTCAGTGACAGGGTGTGGTTCTCACAAGAGGAGGGCTAGTATTCTCCATCAGCTCCCTTGTAAGGCAGCAAGTCTTCACTAAACTCTTACCTCTTGTCTGTTCAACTGATACCTTTGATTTGTGGGAAAACTCAAAAGAGTTTTAAATTTGAATATATCTCCTTGCTTTGTAGATTTAGGGTTCAGGAGAACAGGGATTCTAAGCTTCTTCTGGGTCACTGGGCAGAGTCTGGAGTCCAGCTCAGGGATACCTTGTACTTGTGCCACCACTCCTTATAGCCAGCACGTTATGAGGGAGGAGATCATTCTGTTCAAGTCTCCTGTGGTGTGGTGTTTTGATTTCTCCTTAGTACTGATTACTTCAGGAGTAACTTTCCTGATCCTCAGCTTTGTGAGGTTCTTAAGGAAAAAACTTGGAAGAATTAAGACTCAATGTCGTTCCTGTCATACCCCCCCCCCACCACCACCACCACCACTCAGAAACATCCTTTTCTTGTAAAGAGAAGTCTGGGCCTAGCATCTACTGTTACTGCTCCCCTTGGAGGTCTGATGAGAGAACCATTCTCTCCAGAATGTTCACACCTAGATGTCTTTTGAACCAGATACGCCACAACGGGTGTGTGGTCCTCCCCTAAAGACTCCTTTCCAAGTCTGTTTGCCCTGGGTGGGGGGTGGGGTAAGGGTAGCAGGTGCAGAGCCAGGGAAGTTGGGAGCATGAATGTTGATTAACTCACACAGGACTCTACCCTGCAGTCTTCATGTTAAATTCATTTTGGAGCCCAGATTTTCAGAATCCTGCAGATTTCAGAGGTCATTTGGCCTGACATTTCTCAGCTTTTACAATTCTTATCCTCTCTGAGATAAATGGGAGAATCCAACCCCTTCTATGGGGAAAGCATTCAAAGTGGGTTGGGGGGTACTTTTTCTACTACCCCAAAAGGCCTTTTTCTGTCTGGCTCTGCTTTTTGCTCTCCCTGTTCTAAAACCAGAGGCCTCTTTGAAAGCTTCAGAAATAAAATCGTTAAGTCTGGGCCTTCTTTCCTTCCATCTGACTTGGTCCTTAGTGTTTCAGGTGCTTTCTCAGGTAGCTGAGGAGGAGGAAGAGCCCCTGTTTGTGAAGATCTGCTGGTTTCTTCTTGTGTCTGGGCTCCTGGTGTGCATTTTCTCCTGTAATCACCTTGCTTCTCTGCAGGGCAACCCAGCAGATTATGAGGGAGAGATTACCACATCTTTCTGTTGACAAAGCCTGGGGCTACATTTGGCCTTTGGGCCTCTTGCTTCCAGACTTTCCCCGTTATGCCTATTGACTTCCAACCCGAGGTTACTTGGACAATGTGGGGGATTTTTTCGTTTTTTGTTTTTTGTTTTTAAGATTTTATTTATTTATTGGACAGAGAGATCACAAGTAGGCAGAGAGAGAGGGGGAAGCAGGCTCCCTGCTGAGCAGAGAGCCTGATGTGGGGCTCGATCCCAGGACCGTGAGACTATGACCTGAGCAGAAGGCAGAGGCTTTAACCCACTGAGCCACCCAGGCGCCCCAGTGTGGTGTTTTTTTGAGGTTGGTGGGGATGATATCCTTATGACACAAAGGAAACAAGGAAGCAGGGATCAGAGATTAACCCAGGCACACAGGGCAGGGGTGATCCTACAGGACTAGAAACTCCCCAGGGCACCCAGAGAGTGTGGAAAGAGTTTGGCTCTGGTGGCTGGTAGGCAGAGTTGGGGTCACATTATATTCCCTGACTGATCTTGAGCAGATGGTCTTTTTGTTTCTTTGTTAGTGAAATGGGTGATAGTCTCTGCCTTGCTGGTTATTGGGTGACAGATATGTACCCAGAATTGGTCCTAGTGTGGGAAGTATTGGTGACAACTGTCCTTCAGTCTTCACTCAAAATAAGGTGGTCCACATGTAGAGCTAGTATGTCCCTGAGTTTCCACATAGAATATTCTGTTTAATTTATTTGACAAGTACAGTTGTGAGTTTTGACAAAAAAAAATCATAGGATTGACAAAAAAAAATCATAGGATCCAGGTATACCCCACAACTATTCTAAAACTTATCTGTTCTGGAGTGTGTGGCCCCAGCTTCTGTGTTAGAAACAGGTGGTCTTTAAATCCTTCCTTGTTGAGTGCATCTGGCTTGAGAACATCCCTTTAGGAATCTTATCTGTATCATGGTGTGGTTGTTCCATTGGTTCTCAGGTTAGTGTGAAATCCCACATTGGGCAGATCAAAAGGCACATCTGTACTAAACATAGTTTAAGTGGGTTGAAGCTCTTCAGCTTCAGGTTCATGGAATCTTGTAAAACTAACAAGCAATTTTAGATGGTTCTGAGAGAATTTCATTTTTTTTTTTTAAATTGAGATATAGGACACATACTGAAAAGTGCAGAAGGGTGCTACTTGATACATTTGCCCAAACGTGAACACATCCTTACAGCTTGATTCAAGAAACAACCTTAAAACCCCCTTATGTCTGCTTATTGTCACTACCAAAAGGGTAACCACTTTCTTGGCTTCTAATAGTATAGGTTAGTTTTTCCTGGCTTTGCATAATACACAATGGTATTACACAGTCTGTACCCTTTGCTTGCTTTCATTCAACTTAGTGTTTATGAGATTTATCTACATTGAAGTTTAACTATAGTTAATTCATTTTCATTGCTGCATAGTATTCTGTGTCTAGAATTTCTGTTTGGCTTTGTTTCACAACTGCCTCGTTTTCTTTCACTGTTTTGTGCCCTTTTTTTTTTTTTTTTTAAGATTTTTAAAATTCATTTGAGTTAGAGTGCACACAAGTGAAAGCATGAGTGGGGGAAGGGTCAGAGGGAGAGGGAGAAGCAGACTCGGGGCTTGATCCCAGGACCCCAGGTTCATGACCTGAGCAGAAGGCAGACATTTAACCTACTGAGACATCTAGGCGCCCCTCATGCTGTCTTATGACTCCAGTTGGGCTTGTTGAAGATTAAAAGGAGTTTCTGGTAGCTTCTAGGAGAGATAATTTTCTTTAAGGAAGTGGCTGATGAATTAAAATCACCAAGATAAAACTTTTTTTTACTGCATTGGTGTGATGTGTAGCATACATAGGAAGACCAAAGGGTAAAATCAGCTCTTTCCCTCTCAACAGTTCCCCTCTCCATCTCTGGCAGCTTTTCTGATTTAGGCTCCCAGTTTGTGTGTATTTACTTTTCAAAGTAAATCAAAGCTGGAGGGTAATTTCCAGCAACAATTGAGTGAGGAGAGATCCCCCCCAACTATAAAACAGGACAAAATAAGCCCAAAAATGTCAATCATTTCAGCACTGTGGAAATTGATCCGAGGCATACAATGATCTGAGAAGTGTTTGTGCTTAAGGAACTACTGAACTTTGGGTAAGAATAGTGAGAATATGTGGCATTTAGCCTGGGGCTCTTTCCATGCCCTCTCCCCAGTTCCATTGCTAGGGAACTTCTGCCTGGCAGGTATAGGCTGTGAAGACCAGCCCCTTCTCTGCAGGAGTGAGAAGGGGCTCATTCGATTTAGGAGAGTTGTGGACAGCAGCCCTGGGACCTTGGCCTTATTGGCTGGAGTGACAGTCATAGAGGTGGGAAATGGGAAAGGACAATAACTCTATTAGCCCAGGATTGCAGTCATGGTTGGGTTAAGACAAAAACTATTTGAAGAAATAATGTTCAAGAACACATGTGAGGAGAATTCCTCCTCATTCAAAAAGCTCAACAGACCTCAAGTAGTGGAAACATGAAGTGATCTGTACCTAAACACATTATAGTCAAGTTGTTACAAGCCAGAGAAAAAGAAAATCTTAAAAGTAGCAAGAGAAAAAGGGCTCATCACATACAGGGGAGCATTCATATGATTAACAGCCAGCTTCTCAGCCAAGATCATGGAAGCCAAAAAAAGCTGAATGATATTCATGAGTGCTCAAAGAAGAAAACTGTCAACCTGGAATTCTGTGTCCAGCAGAACACCTTCAGAAATGAAGGCAAAAAAAGACATTTTCAGATATAGACCAAAAGAATCCACCACTGGCAGACCTGCTAGTCCTTTAGGCTGAAAGAAAATGACATGTGGTAACTTAGGTTCCCAGGAAGAAAAGAGCACTAGAAATGGTAAATATGTGGGCTAACATAAAAAAACTTTATTCTTATTTCTTCTTAAAATACGTAACACTATGGGATGCCTGGGTGGCTCAGTTGGTTGGACGACTGCCTTCGGCTCAGGTCCTGATCTTGGAGTCCCGGGATCGAGTCCCGCATCGGGATCGAGTCCCGCATCGGGATCGAGTCCCGCATCGGGCTCCCATCTCCACGGGGAGTCTGCTTCTCCCTCTGACCTCCTCGCTCATGCTCTCTCTCACTGCCTCTCTCTCAAATAAATAAATAAAATCTTAAAAAAAAAAAAAAAAACACGTAACACTATGTAAAGTGTTAACTGTAACTAACACTGGTCATAGAATAGTCAAAAATAACCATTTCATCTCTCTGGAAATTGACCAAAGCATACCAAAGTCTGTTGTGTTTATAATGGTGACAGATATGTCAGAGAATAATAGTACAAAACAGGAGGAATGAAATGGAGTTCCATTGGGGTAAAGTTTTTCTACATTTTACTGGAATCAAGTTAATATTAATTTGAAGCAGATTGTGGTAAATTAATAAGATTATCATTGTAATCTCTAGAGCAACTATTAAAATAACTTTAGGGGTGCCTGGGTGGCTCAGTGGGTTAAAGCCTCTGCCTTCGGCTCAGGTCATGATCCCAGGGTCCTGGGAGCGAGTCCCGCATCGGGCTCTCTGCTCAGCGGGGAGCCCGCTTCCCCCTCTCTCTCTCTGCCTGCCTCTCTGCCTACTTGTGATCTCTGTCTGTCAAATAAATAAATAAAATCTTTAAAAAAAATAACTTTAAAATACAATAAAGGAAATCGGAAGAATTTAGTTGTATACTAAGAAATGTTTAACACAAAAGCAGACTGTCAATGAGGAACAACAAAAAAGGAATGTATATACAACTAGCAAAATGACACATGTAAATCCAATCAGATCAATTATTGTGTTAAATGTGAGTGGTCTAAACACCCCAATTATAAAGGCAGAGGTTATCAGACTAGATTTTAAAAAGCAAGATCCCTCTTAATTGTATATTGTCTATAAAAGACACTTCTTAGGTTTAAGGATGCTTTATCCTTTGGTAAAATAATAGGAAAAGCTATACCGTAAGTAACCATAGGAAAGCTAGAGTGATTGTTACCAATGTTAGATGAAATTGACTATAAGACCAAAAAAAGTACTAGAGCCAAAGAGCGACATTTTATAATAATCTAGCAGGGAGACAGACATACCAGTCATAAGTTTATGTCAACCTAAGAATAGAACCCCAAAATACCTGAAGCATAAACTGATAAGGTAGTAGAAATGACATTTTATCAATTATTGTTAGAGAATTTAATATTCCACTCTTAATTGATAGAGCAACTAAACAGAAAATTGTTAAGGTTCTAGAAGACTCAAAGAGCATTGTTGATCAATTTGGCCTAACAGGAATCTATAGAGCACTAGTGACTACAGAAAACAGAATACATCTTTATACATGCCCATGGAACATTCTCCAGGGTAGACCAAATGCTGGGCCATTAAACAACTCTCAGGGATGGTGTTGTGTTTTTGTTTTTGTTTTTAAAGAAAAAAACCCCCACAATAACAAGTGTTGGTGATGTGGAGAAGGTGGAACCCTCATACTTTGCTAGTGGAAATGTAAAATGGCATAACATTCAGCAGTTTCTTATAAAGTTATACATGAACTTACCACAGACTCTGTATTCTATCCCAGGAACATACTCAAGAGAAATGATGAAAACGTGTCCACACAAAGACAGGTACATGGGTGTTCACAGCATAATTCATAACAACTAAAAGATGGAAACAATCCAGATAGCCAGGCAAAGATAGATAAAACATGCTATAGCCATGCAGTGGAATACTATTCAGAAATTTAAAAATGAATTCCCGATTCATGCAGCAGCATGGATTAACCTCAGACTCCCCATGCTGGTGGGGAGACAACAGACCCAGAGACTGCATGTTGTATAATTTCATCTATAGGGAATGTCCAAAACAAACTTACTGTAAATAAAGACAGTGATCAGTGGTTGCCTGGGGGTGGGGGTGGGTGGGAGCAGTGATTAACATCTCATGGGCACAAGGGAACTTTTTGGGAGTGGTGGAAGTATTCTAAAATTAGATTGTGGTAGAGGTTGCACAACTCTTAAGTTTATTAAAAATCATTGAATTATACTACAGTGAATGAATTCACTGTAAATTAGGTATGTAATTTATAAATTTATAATTCATAAATAATTTTATGAATTAATTTATAAATGTTTAATTTCTAATTTAATTTTAATTTAAAACTTATAAATTATAAATAAATTTATAAATAAAAAAGGTATGTAAATTATACCTTAATATGGACATTTAAAAAAATTAATGAGGTTAAAATGGTTTGTTTTTTTTCCTGGATCCATAAACGTGCTCATAGAAAAACAAAAATCCACAAAGGTGGAACTTGAGCCTACTGGTCTTGTAAGACCAACCCAAAGGTCAAGGGCACATGCCTGCCCTCCTCCTACCCCACCCCAAGTCAGGATTGTTGGAAAAGGCTGGAGTTGGGGTAGGCAGAGGAAGCTATGTTGGGTTCTCTGTTTTGTTTCTGTGATAAATAGATTCTACTCCTGTACTTTCCTATAGAGAGTCTCTTTCTTTCACAAGTTGTTGATCTTTAGAAATAATCTGGGCCATGCACAGGTGAGAACAACTCCCCCTCCCCCCCCCACTTTTGGGTGGAGGAGCATTTAACTCAATAAAACATGAGCCTCTTCTTTAGAGGTTCTGCACCTGAAAGGTAAGGGCTGGGTGTCTTGTCAGTCTGGACCTTTGTGGGGTTTGGGCTCCATCAACAGCCACCCCCATGCTTTACTGAAAACGTGTATGTATATGCCTTTTTCTGAGACATCTGCCCTTCCTGGGTTTTTAATAGGGCAGGACCAGGCTGACTCTGTGACCCACATTGTGATAGTCCCTAAAAGACTGACGAATCACAGACCTGTACCCCTGAAACAAATAATACATTATATGTTAATTTTTTTAAAAATGATAGGACAAGTTGTGATCACAGCTACTTTCTGGTGTATTATAATGTGAAACAATGTGCAGAAGTCTTGGAGACAAAGATTAGAGATTAAGGGGTATAGTTCATTGGGGATAGAAGTCCATGGGTGCCAAAGCAGACCCGTCTCTACTTCCTCATTTTATCGGGGAGGAGACAAGGCTGAGGCTCCCTGGGTCCCATGGGTGAGGCAGGGGCAGTCAAGTAGGCCAGCTTCCACTTCTCAGTACCCTGCTATGTGGGCCTCAGTGAATGTGGAGCAGATGTTCCGATGACTTCCCTTCCTGGGTTCTGTTGGGGTGTGTGGCCTTTGGGTAGCTGCATATCTCCCTCCTCTCTCCCCATCCCTCTTTGCATCATGCATCTGATTTGCCACAGGTCAGGGCTTTACTCAGACTGAGGGCCTGCCCTCTGGGTAGAAGGGGTTCCTATCTGCCACTGAGGGGTCCATGGCCTACTGGCAGTAGTGTCTGAGTCATTAGAGCTGTTCCTGGCTTGAGTTTTTCTGGCTTTCCACCTCCCTAAGTTAAGCACTTGCGAACTTAGACTAAAAATGCACAGAAAGCGCCCTCTGTTTACCAGGCCTGCAAAGCAGGTACCTTTAGTTAAAGTTGGTGTTTTTGATGACTGAATCACTGTCCCATCTTTCTTTAGAGACTTTGACATTTACCAAGGATATCATGGAGGTGACACATCTTTAAAGAAACTAGTCACCAAAAAAGGGGAGAAAAAAAAAGAAATTAGGCACACCTTCTGTGTCCAGGGACATCACTACTCATTTGATATTGAAACAGGGCTTAGTTGTCCTGCAGTGGTGGTGGTGTGTTATATGTGGGCACATCACCCACATTCACGTCAACACCTGCATTCTCCTAAAAGCAAAAATGAATCTGAAAGTAACATGTTGTAGCTGCCTGTTGTCTATAATGTGGGTTTATATGGACGGCCTTGTTCTGTTCTGCATAGAAATGGAGCCTGCAGGTAGAGGGCTACATCCCTTCACTCACCCAACATGACTCCCTAGGTGACAGGTTGAGTTCTTGTCTGGCAGATTCTCTTTACAAGCAGCCTCTTGGGAGAGGAAGAAAAAAAACTGGGGTTGCCTGCCCTGTGAGGAGATAAAGCCCAGAGAGCCTCTCCTGGTGTGTTTTTCACCTGTGTAGTCCAAAGCCTTATGAGGATACAGAACCTAGTAGTGACCATAAAAGTAGCCATTTAAACATACCCTGTCCTCCTTGACGGGGTATACTCTCACCCTAGACTAATCGTGCCTCCCCTCTGAAATGGATTCTAGAAATGGAATCATGCATGAGCTCAGTGGGGTCTGGCTTCTCTCCGTGTGCTTTGGGATTCATCCCTGTATGGAGCATTTTGCTGATTTTCTCCTGTGCGGGTATGCACGCTGTATCCACCCACCGGACCATAGACACCAGGCAGCCTGCATTTTGGGACTGGTGTGTGTGTGGCTCCTGTTGTCATTCCTACGGGTCTTTGCAGGGACATCAGTCCTTCATTTATCCGCTTAGGGGTTGAATTAGGGTCACAGGGTACATGCATGTTGAATTATTTCAAAGAAACTGCCACCACCACCACCACCACCCCCCCCCCCGGCAATGTCCAGACTGTTTTACTCACAGGTATGGGGGTTCAGCTGCTTTATTCTCAGTTTGGTGTCATCCTTCTTTACAAATTTAGCCATGGAGTCTACAGAGGGGTCTGGGTCCAGGTCCTGGCATGCTAGTGTGATTGTTACCTCTTTCCCATGGTGATAGAAGGGTGATGCTTACTGCCCTGGCTGTTCGTGTGGGGATGGAAATGGAGTGCTCGCCAGCCATGTACTGACCTGAGCCCCATCTACTCTGTTCTCAGGACCATGCTCCATCACAGCTGTGCCTGGCCTGACCAGCTGTCCGCTGGAACGTGTGTTCTTGAGTGCGTTTGGTGAATGTGACACAGCTGTGGGTGTGATGGCTTGGGTTCTTAAACAGCCTGGGTAGGTGTGGTTGTGACCCTCACCCTGGCTCTCTGAGATCTTCCTCACAAGGATTGGATGCCCCCACCCATCCGCCCCCTCTTTGTGTGAGAGCTTTGGAAGTCTAGCTAGAAGCCTATTTCCTTCTGTATGACCACTTCCCTGAGTCTGGGGGCTCCTGCGCTCTTGTGGAAGGCTCTCTGAATCCCCGCCCCTCCCCAGCACCTGTTGTGGCCTAGCTGCTGCTTTCACTTGCTAATTCTCTGTCTTTACTGCTGGGTGACTTCCAGGAGAGGCTGGGCAGTCTCAGGGAGCAGCTCCATCAGCTCCAACTAGAAATCTCCATGGCCTGCTTGCTTTTCTTAGCATGTTTAGTGCATGGGAACCAAGAGGTATGTTCCTTCAGAAATCTGTTCCTGGTTCCATGCTTCCTTCCTTGCCTTAGCTATAGCCTCTCTTGTGTTATTCTCTGCTTTATCTCTTCCCTGTAGGCTCCTCATCCCAATTCTGTCTTTCTGTCCACCTGCCTTTATTCTGAGCTGTATCTTTATCCCAGGTTTGAAATTGAAATTTGAGGGGTTCACCTGTACTTCTAAAAATCATTAGGTAATGCTGGCCTACCAGAGTGACAGACTTTGGGTGTCCTCTTTCTAACTCCCAGAGAGACCCAGCTCACATGGGGCCTAGTGTAAGCCAGCCTGATGACAGGTGAGAACCACCTGCCCACTGCCTTTATAACACCTTCCTCTGGTCATGAAGGGGCTTTCTGTCTCTTTCTCACTGGTTAGTGCCTGCCTTCTTGGGGATGTGGTTGCCCTGACAGGAACCAGAAGACGGCTGTGTACAGTCGGTGAGGTAAGCACCTGTAAACACTAATCCTTTAGCAGTCATGAACTCTTCACACACGTGAATTAAGCAGATTTGTAGATTAAGCAGATCATTTTCTTTGAAATTATTTGGCTTAAATCTGCAGTTGGAAGTTTCTGATAGCTCTTCAGTACATCTTCCTGCTAGTGCTTTGTTTGTCACATGACGACAGACTCCTCATCTTATAACTGGTGTCATGGGTGCTGTAGCAGGTCCTTTAAATATTTTACCTGTGAAGTCTGTGAGGGCTCTAAAGCTGCTTTCATGTGCTTTGCTTTATGTTTTGCAGCCATTTCTCTGCTGTATTGAAAACAGTGTGTACCAGAACCGTAACAAACCTGGAAGGTGGGGGATGGCAAGCACACTGGCCTGAGGGATCCCGTCATGTCCCTTGTGGCCACCTACCCTGGTGAAACACCGGGATGAAGGGGGGCTGCTGTGTGATTCCTGGGGGGAGGGAGGGTAAGCAGAAGTCAGGCCTTGAGAAGACTTTTCTCAGCAGAAGTGCCCTGAAGAAAAAGGAGAGGTGGCTTGATGGCAAGAGATTTCCAAGGTGGTTTTTTTTGTTTTGTTTTGTTTTGTTTTCTGTCAGAGGAATGAGCATGTGAATTATAATTTGTGAGTCTTAGGGGAGTAGCGGGTGGTGGAAAAAGAAAATTGGTGTCCAGCAACCTGATTCCACTCACATCCCCATGTGGCTTGGGACCACTTACTCCACCCTGTGAAGTTCATTGTCTCCTCTGAAGTTGGGCTGGTCGTTCTTAAGCCTCAGAAGCTCCCAACATGGTCTAGTAAGGTTTGTCACAGTGATAGGAAGAGCCGTTGGGACTTAAGGATGTCCAAGAATGAGGAAGAAAAGGGCAGGTGAATGGCCACAGAGCCCTGTGGAAGGCAGATGGTGACAGCAGGGTCAGTTGCCTTCACAGACGCTGAGTTCCTTATGGCAAAGCAGCCTAGATGTCAATGAGGGGGGCCTGCCTGGGAGTGGGGTGGGAGAGGAGGTGGGAAGTGTCTGATAGGTGGAGATGGGAGACATACCAGACATTACCAGTCCTCTTCCCTGGGTCCCAAGCCCTAAGACTTCTTATTTTTAGAGCTTATATCTTAAAAATAGTTGGGATGTAAATAACCACTTTGAAAAGCTTTGTTCCAGTCTTAGTATGACTGAGACATGGTGACATGCAGAGTTCCTCAGTGCAGGGCCTTGGTAGCTTTCAGAAGCAACTTTAACACATAAACCACCAATCCAGGCACACAGCATTGCCTTCCTTCAAGAGGTCTTGCAGTGTCCATGGGCAGTGTGTGAAAGAGTGATCTGGGTAGCATATTTTAGGGAGCTCACAGCTCAGAAATTGGGGTGCTCAGGGGCTCCAGGTCCCTGGAGACATTGGGTTTGGTGAGAAGGTCTGAGAAGGCCCACAGTGGTGGTGGTTGGAGAAGAGCCATAACACACCATCTGGAGCAGGTAGGGAGGGCAGGCCGTGGGGCATCCTCTGGAGAGGAGAGAGCCGATGCTCTGCTCTGGGTGGAGCCCAGAAGCTTGTGGGACACCTGAACATGAGGGTGGAGGTAGACATGTTGGGAGGAGGGAGAGATGCCTTTGTCTGGACAATGGAGGTATTTGGGGGGAATGGGATGTGAGATGGACAGGATAGTGTCCTGACATTGGGAGCCTGGAGCGTCCAGCTGACTTTCGAGGGAAGTCTGTGCTTGGCTTCCCCATCTGCAGATGCAGGGTGTCTAAGCTGCCCTGGGCGGTGCCATATTCTCTGTGAATTGGGTAACTGCAGAGCCTGTCCAGTTGCCGCTTTTAAGGCCACAAGAACAGGGTCACCGACTTCTGTTGGCTTATAATTGAATAAATTTTACGGTATCTATGGGGTGAGTCCTTTGAAATTTTTAATATGTCTCACTTTTCAAAACACAACTTCGGCAGCAAGGGAAAGCCATATGGGGCATGACATGTCAGGAGAACTCCATTCAGGAGCCTTGCTCAGAATGGCACTTGCCATAGGAAACCCTTTGCTGAAAGTGTTGGTGTAACCCCTTTTCCATCGTGGCTGTGTGAAAAATATCTGTTGTCCATTTGCTGTGTTAGAAATTTGAAAGTATTTATTAATTCTGTCCTGGATCTAGTCATCATATCTCCTTAGACGCCTCTGGACTGAGACGGTTTCTTGGACTTCATTGTTTTTGGTGACCTCAGCAGTTTTGAAAAGAACAGGTCGTGTGTGTTGTGGGAAATCCCTTAGTTGTGATTTGTCTGGAGTTTTTTCATGGTTGGCCTGGGGAAGTGCGTTTGAGGAGGACCACAGATGTAAAGTACCCTTCTTACCACACCATATCCACAGCAGATGCCATCAGTTTGACCTCTCACTGTGATGTTGACCTTAATCACCTGGCTGGGGTGGCATCTGTCAGATATCTCCACTGTAAAGTTACTTTCTCTGCCTCTTTCTATGCTGGACTCCTGGGAAGGAAGTCACCACATGTAGCCCACACCCCCTCCTCAAGAACAAAGTAGCTACACAAATTATTTGGGATTCTTCTGCCTGGGTAATTTGTGTCTTCACCCCCAGGATGATCTTTTACTCAGGTTTGAGTTTGTAATGCCTTTGAACATAGAAAATAGTAGTTTACAGAGTTACCTTTGAAATACTGACACACTGCATTATTCAGTATGACAGAATCAGATTAATGTCTCACTTCTTGGGTCAAACACAAATTTTCCAAACTTTTATATTTTGTTTGTAGGAAGCTTGGAGTTTATCACTGACAACAAATACTGGTCATTGTTTCCAAAGAAATGGGCTTTGCATTAACCATTTTGGGGAAAATGTGCAACACTCAAGTTTGAATAACCTCAGTGTATCTTTGAGTTCTTCCTTCAAGCCTTGTGAATGCTCACACACATACTTTTTTTCTGGGTGGCTGTCCTGCTGTAGTATGCAGTAGAAGTGTTTCATCTTGTCACAGAATATTAAAAAAGACATGTGCTCAAGGGCTGAAGTTTAATAAAGTTAATAGCTTTACTTCATCCAGGGCTTTGCCTACAGCATGGTGTCACTGAGTACAGGCAGTTTGGTACTACTGTCCTAATCGGTGAAAAAGACAGTTGTCTGAGTGTTAAAATAGTGACCTGGCAGAGCCCAGTGCAGTGCAGAGAAGCTTAGATGGGCTGGGAGTAGGCTGTCTAGAGTGGGCAGAGACAAGGATGTCCATCAGGGCTGTGTGCTCCCATCTCAGGCAGCAGTGGTTAATGGCCCGCTGGAATCAGACAGTAGAAGGAAGAGAAGCCTTTGGTGTGAGACCTTGTCCCCAGGGACCTCTGGCTGCAGAGCAGGTGGCCAGATGAGTCAATTCAGAGATAAATTATAGCTGCAGAGGTGATGGGGGCTGTTCTGATTGTGCACATCATGTTCAGCGAAAATGAGGGAAAGAGTGGGGGCTGTCATTTGTGAACTAGGTGCACGTTTTTGCCTTTTACATTTTATAATATCCCTTGGAGGTCAGTGGAATCCCATTCTGCAGATGGGGTTCATTGAGGTCTGGTGACTCGGTGGAGCCCTCACAGCTGCAGAGGTAGAACTAGCCTCCCATGGTCCTGCTGCACTAAGAGTGCTGGAGCAGGTTTGGTGGGGGTGGGGGACTGTGGAGCTATGCCGGGAGGGCAAGTTGGGATTTGCCAGGGGATGGTGGGGGAGGATCCAGCAGTTTGAAACACAGATTTTTCAAAGGGGGCAGTAAATTTTCAGACAAAGCAAACACTGCATTTGTCACAGAAGTTTATAATTGTTGCAAGTTGGAAAGCAATATTTGTTTGTGGTGTGTAGTTTTCATCACACAGGTGATTTTCTTTTTCTGTGAGTTGGTGAGGGAGCTGGCATCCCATGAATTGTGTTTGGGTTCATGCAATGTAGGGAGTCCCTTCATGCTGCAGAGTGCTTCTGGATTCTCTTTGTGTTCCTGGAGGAAGGTTGGTCTGGCATGTGGGTATGGTGATGAGACAAAGGAGGAATCACTAGCTTTGGTGCTATGACATTTGGGGTCCCATGCTCCTTTTTCTTTTACTCTCCCAGGCCCCGGGCCCTTTAGGAGTCTGGATTCCAAGGTGCTGAAACCCCACTAAGCTTTCTTGGACAGGTGGCAGTCCATGTGGAGCAAGGGTTGTTTCCCAGTTAAGTTTAAGGATCACATCCATGTTTTCACACTGTCATCTCTTTCTCAACTCAGGGACTTGGCATGTGGATGCTGCTGGTTGTCCAGGATCCTAAGAATAAATAAAAACATTTTTCTCTTTACTCCAAAAATGGTAGTTGATAACCTGAGTTAGAGGTGTCAGAGTTGACAATCATATGAGCGCATTCTCTCTCACCCTCTGACTGCTTTTTCTGGGGTGCCATTGAACCCTTTGTAGGTCACAGGCACCTAGCTGATCTGACCCATGGTGGGGGCATGGGTCCCAGTACAGTGCAGGGTATACATGACAGCCCTTGGTGTCCCAGAGTTGGGCAGGATTGCCAAGGGTCCACAGAAGACTGGCCTAGTGTGAGCCCAGGTTATCTGCAGGCCATAGGTGTGTGACCTCAAGAAGTTATGCCTTTCAGACTGTTTCCTCACCTGTAGAGTGACAATAATCAGGCATTTGAAAAGATCATACAAAAGTGTGCGCCTTGGTGGTTGGCACAGAGATAGCCTTATAAAGGGTCTGCAAATGTCTTGGGTGATTTTTCCAAATCCAAGGTAGGTCAGCCTTTCAGTTCTGTGACTGTGGTCATTTGTAACAAGTGCTCCTTCCCAAATGTCTGAGCAGAGCATACTGAATGGGATTTAGCCTTTCTGGTGTTACTGGACATGTTGCCTGCTGGCAGGGTTAAGCTGGTGTGACCTCCTTGGGTGGATGCTGGACCTAAAGGTTGCCCTGTTGCCATTTGGTGTTGGGGCCTTTATGTGGGGTCACAGCTAATTTCTCTGGCCTAGGGGAGTGCTCTATTTCACCCATCCTCACCTTGTCTCTACAGCCCTGAGTGACTTTGCACCCTCCTGAAACTGACCCCTCTTGTTCCAGTTGGATTGAAGTCCTCTGGGCCTCCCTGGCCGGGCTGTGACTTCAGGGGGCTCCTGTGTTCCTAGAAGGAGCCCCAGCAGGACAGGCTGACTGCTTCCTGGCCTTGCTGACAGCACAGCACTCTGCTCTGGCCATGTGCCTCGGGACTGCCCTCCTCTGTGCCAGGGGCCCTGGAGGGGGGATGGGTCTCAGGACCAGAGCCTGGCCACAGGAGCGCCTTTTCTTTCTTCTGAAATGTTTAGCAGTACCTGTGGCAGGGTGCACCATAATGGATCCCAGAGTGATAGTTGGACCTGAAGTCTCCAGGAAGAATGATGGCTAGGTTTCAGAAATCTCATCCCCAGCTGCTCACCTCCATGGCCTCTGTGGCCAAGAAGCAAAATGTATTCTGACTTCCCAGCCCCTGCAAAGCAGGCTCTGGGCTTTTCTCTTGACATCCCAGCCAACAGAGTGTCAAGTTACAGGGCTGGGAGAAGTGGTAATGGATGCCAAGAAGGGAGCCCAGGGAGTTGAAGAGGGGCTGAGACAGGCAGGAAGCAGGTGGGCTGCAGGGCCCTGGGGGTCTGGGAAGGGGACCAAGCACCCATCAGTGCCTACCGTCCCCTGAGGCAGGCACGTGTTCAGCTTTGGGGCACAGCCTGTGTCTGTATGCAGCAGAGCTCCCTTTCTGATTACACCAAGTGTCTCGGTGAACAGCTCCCCTTGGGAAAGAAGGGGGCTGGTGAGGGGTCCTGGTGAGCAGCTCCCATGTCCAGATGGCCATGAAAGATCCCAGAGGTATGTGCAGAGGCCAATGAGATGTCCCCAGGTGGTAGAACTAACCTGGGAAATTGTGGTAACCATCTTTCTGTCTTGTAGGACTTTCTAGAAGTGTTTCTGGAATGGCAGTACTCATTAGATTAAAAGCATGCGGAATTGCTTCCTGGCTTTGATTCATACCACTCAGTGTAATGCTTGAGGCTGTGGTGGCTCCCAGACACACAGATGGCCCCCTCCTCTCCTGTGGGACCCTCTCTTCACTTCCTTTCTTTTTTGAGCAGCTCTGGTCTCAGGACTTTCTGGAGCTGTGCTGCTATATCCTCTCAAGTCTGCATTTGCCATGGCCATCCCTCATGCACAGAGAACTGCTGGTCCTTTTAAGGGGCTTCAAGGTTCAGCAGGGGTGGTTGCTTGGGTAAACTGTTTCTTTCTCACATTGTTTCTCCTTGCTTTGTTCCAGGGTAATTTCTAGAGTGGATCTCTTTGCTGGGGACAGTCTGAGGATACGGAGTTAGAGTAATGTGGTCTAGGTCCCTGGGGGCAGAGCTGGGCTGTCAGCCCTGTTAGCTTAGTGGTTTAAAGTGATGATGTGTTGGGATACCTGGGTGGCTCAGTGGGCTAAAGCCTCTGCCTTCGGCTCGGGTCATGGTCTCAGGGTCCTGGAATTGAGCCCTGCATCGGGCTCTTTGCTCAGTGGAGCCTGCTTCCTCCTCTCTCTGCCTGCCTATCCGCCTACTTGTGATCTCTGTCTGTCAAATAAATAAATAAATAAATAAAATATTTAAAGTGATGATGTATTGGTGTAGCCTTGTCCTGTTTTCAGGTCAGATGGTCCTAGGTGGGCATTGGTTCTTGGACTCTGATCCTTTCAGTCCTTTTTCAACCAGGTTGGATGTCCCCAGTGGGTTTGTCACTCGTGTAGGATGTTAGGCTCATCTCTGTGTATCTGTGACCCTCTTTCCATACGGCTAACTTGACATCCTCAGCACAATGTGAGACGCCACCAGAGCATGCATTCTCAGGGCCCAAGTGGAAACTGCAAGGCTTCTGTGACCTTGCCTCAGAAGCATCGCTTCTTCTGCATTCCTGTAGTTCACAGAGTGAGCCACAAAACCAGCCCAGGTTCTGGGGACAGGACTAAATGGATATGTGAACATGGAGAGGTATGGGCCGTCTCATCGGGGTGTAGCGTGGTGGTCTTCTGTACATGATTTTGTGGACTGTGATTAGGGCTCCTTCTTAACATCCACCAAAGTCTTGACTTACAGGTTAGGAGTTGCACTTCCAGGACCTGTTCCTTGAAAAGACAGACGTAATGACACAGAATGTAGAAATCCCTTTTTTAAGAGAGAGAGGGAATACCCAAGCAAGCGGAGGGCAGAGGGAGAGAGAGAATTTTAAGCAGGCTCCACGCTCTGTACAAAGCCCAACGTGGGTGGGGGGGGGGGGGTCTCCTGATCCTGAAATCATGACCTGAGGTGAAATCAAGAGTCAGGCGCTTAACTGACTGAACCACTCAGGTTCCCCTTCAGAAATCCTTTTAAGTGAATTTGCACATCCTTTAGCAACATGGCATCAGTGCATGTGGGAAAAGCTGACTGCATGTGCAAGGTGATCAGTCTCTACAGGCATCACTGGATTCCTCATGAGTTCACAGACCCCATCCTGGAACCAGGAGCTAAGGAAGAGGAAGAGGTGGGTACATCCACCAGCCATGTTGTCTGAGTACCCACCGTGCCAGATCCTGCTTCATCTGCTGGGACAGTTCATAAAACAGATAAATTCCTGCCTTCCCTGGGTTTGAGAATATTTAAGTATTAACCCGCAATGGCCAGTTGTCTGCTCTGTGCCAAGCTTGCATTCATGGCAAGCAGCTCTTTACCGTTTTAGGAAAGATTGGGGCCTGAACTCCCTGATGGTCTCCTAGCGTGCCCAGGCCTCCTCAGCGCTGCGGTTGTACTCACCAGCAATCCTGAGGGGCAGCAGGGCAGGAATTCCTATCCTGGTGTAGGAGGCACAAAGAAAGAAATATCCTGCCATGGGCTCTTCACTTACAAGAGACAGAACTAAGTGAAATTCAGATGGCTTTGCAGGGGAAACCCCCAGTGCCAGGCTTGGTTCATGGTGCCTGCTTATGTGAGCTTTTGTGAGTGTAGCCACAGGCTTTGGAGGAGGCCCTGTGGCCTGTCCTCCACTCTCAGCCAGTGTGGCACTAGGGGAAAATTCCTGCCCCTCTGGCTCTGGGGAGGTGGGGGGCATCACCCCCTTTCCTGGGACTGTGGTGTCGCTGGACCCTTCTTGTCCATTGCTTATTGGGTCACCCTGGGAATATCCTGGCCCTCATTGGAAGCCTTGGTGTCTGGGGCCCAGGCTTCTGTGTCTTTGATGGCCTCCAGCCCCAGCGTGAGTGTGGGAACCTGCCTGAAAAACAGGCAAGGACACCGTCACCCTGGGAGGCTGTGGGGTTGTGAGTTGATCCAGTAGAAAGGTGAAGGTACTTTCCTTGGACTAGTTTGCTGGAGTGAAGGTGAATAAGCTGGTTGTTGACAGGGAAGCCTCTGCTCAGGCCTGTGCTGTCCTTCAGTAGAACCCCAGAATTCTGCCCTGAACTCCCCACCCCATGATAGACAGTACTGGGCATAGCTAAGAAGGCTTCCTCAGGCACACATGCTGTGGGAGGTGTTCCCCATGAGTGCACTGGGGGAGTGCTGATCATGCTCCCAGGGCCAGCGTGTCGAAGGACTGGACCAGACAAGGACCTTTCTGAGGGGACATGGTTTTAAAGTTGTGTCTTAAAGTGTGAGTTGGGGCTCACATGGGAGCCTCGGGAGTGTGGTAGAGGGACATTCCAAGGAGGGACCCATAGTGAAGGCAGAGGAACCCAGGCAGGATATATCTCTGGGTAGGGTAGGAACCTGAGGTACAGGGGCTTCTGGAAAAGCCAGTTGATATGTTTGACCTGGGAGTTGTGAATGGGCTCCAGTGGAGGAACACACTGAGGGAGGTGAGTGTTTGCAAGAGTGGGTGAGGCAGGTGCTAGGTCTAGCAGTGTCCCCTACCCCACCCTTAAACACTGCTAGTAAGTAGTTACCTGTCTCTCCCCACCCAGCCAGGCCCAAAAGATAATGGGAAGAGGGAGAGTTCTGGCAGGGAATGGTTGTGGCTGGTCATATCTGTCTCCTCAGGCTGGCCCTGAGGTGGAATTTGTTGTCCTGAGGCCTCATTGGGCCTATAGTCCTCTTTAACTTCCCTAGCGTGTGCAAGAATCTTGGCGATTGGGGCGCCTGGGTGGCTCAGTTGGTTGAGTGTCTGCCTTGGGCTTAGGTCATGATCTCAGGATCCTGGGATCAGATCCCACTTTGGGCTCCCTGTTCAGGGGAGAATCTGCTTCTCCTTTTGCCCCTCCCTGCTGCTTGTGCTCTTTCTCTAATAAATAAATAAAATCTTTTTAAAAAAAAATCTTGGAGATCTTGTGAAATGCAGTCTTTGATGGAGCAGGTTTTTGGGGTAGCAGGATGCTGCATTTCTTCGTGCTCCATTGAAGCTTTCTCTGCTGTTCAGTGAACCAAGGCAAGTGGTGGTCCATTCCCACCTGTGGATATGCCCTTACTTGCCCCTCCTCTCCTGGTTTGGGGGTCTGTCCCTCTTGAAGGATCCTGAGAACAAAACTGCCTTTTATCCAGGGTTGTATCCCTATTGCTTGGGACAGCACCTGCTTTCTTAGTGGGTTTTCAGCAAATACAGATGAGTGAGTGAGTGAATGAACAAGTGTGGACGAAGTGTCCCTTTCCCATACATCAGGCAAGCCCTTTCAGAGAACAGCAAAGGTCAGAGCTGCCAAGAATGGTTTCTGTGTTCTCTTGATGAGGCCATTTCCACTGGAATGGACTGAGAGGATGCACAAACTGCTGGTTGGTGAGCAGTTGGGATGGTAGCCTGGTGCTGTGGACATGGGATCTGTCATTTAGTTAAGTTTATATAAGCTCTTCCTTTCTGCTATGAAACTTGATGAAAGTTCCAAGCAGGTAACAGAATTTTTGTGTTGGTTTAGCCAAGGCTGGCATACAGGGGAGGAGGTGATGAGACTGTTTTTGTTGATAATAACATGTTCTGCTTCCAGAGATTTTCATAGGTCACATAAAATCTCTCTTGATCATAATATTTTACACAAGAGTTCCCAAGATGGGCAAGATGGGCTTACTGCATTTGCCCTGCAATCGTGTAGCTTCTAAATAAACTTGGTACCCACATGCCCACCGTGGACTGAAGCAGGAAAGCAGTATATCTGGCCACAGTGCTATTCCCTTAGCATGTTGGGCTAGATTTCCTCTGCTTTTGTTCTTCTGCCTAAATGGTTTTACAATTTAGAACAATTAAAAAAAAACAACAACACCCAAACTAATTTTAAGCTGGTGTCAAAGGGGTATTCTTTCTCCTGAATTAAAAGAACTCTCTGTGAAAGTACTGAGAAGACTTTTGAAGCACCTTTACTTTAAAAATTGAGCTTGGGAAAGTTTTCCATGTTGGCAACTAGAAGGGCTGGTGGCCTCTCTGTGTTAGGAAGAGGTGGCCCTGGCCCCTATAATACACTAACAGTTCCTCGTGGGCTGGTGCCACATAGGAAGTGCCTGCTGCTGGGCAGCCCCAGGGTGAGCAGGGTGCCTCCATTTTCTGACAGCACCTGAACCCTACCTCACTTCTCAAAATGAAGGCTGCATGTCACAAACCGGTTAGAACAGGCTGTTGCCATGGTTTTCATGTTGGAAGGCACAGTTAAAGGGTCACATGACCAAGGAGGGAAATGCCTTTGTCACATGACTTTTTGGTGGATGATTAGCATACAGGAAGTTCACTCCCTGCTGGCTGCTGGGATGCTGAGTGATCATTAATGGGGGTGGGGTGACAGTCATCACTTGGATAAGTTATTGATTCCTCTCAGGCCAAGATGAGACCTGGGAATGCTGTGGTTGGAGTGGCCATCTCAGGAAGCTTCAGCCTCCAGATGTTCTCGGTCCCTCAGCCTGCCCTTTTCCCTCAATTTAAGTTTTGTTAGACCTCTCAGCCTTCAGAAAAAGTGCATGCCCTCAGTAAGATGACAAAAAGTGATTACCATCATCTCAGCGCACTCTTGTTCAGGAAATCCTTGCAGTCTGCATTTCTAGACATGGTTCTGCCTGGGCTGCTCTCTCTGCATGCAGTCACCTGGGAGCCCACCTGGGCTGGGACCAGTGGCTACAGCTCCTATGCTTGGGCCTTGCACTGCCCCTCAGTATCTTTGTCTGCATCTAGAGAACCCGGATGGAATTAGAGCCCCGAGGTCCCCTTGAAAGTTGACCTTGGGCAGAGTGAGCAGTCAGCAGGGAGACAAACAGAATGAGTGGTGGTTCCCAGATTGCATTGGTCTTTGGTGTGGTGAGGCCTGAATATGATGTCCTGGGTTACTTGATAAACAGCCAACCAGTTTCTGGACTTGAGACTGTAGATTAATCACCCCAGTGAAGAGACTGTATACTTTGAAATGGCACCTTTTTTCCCACTCCTCTGATGTCTTTTGAGATTTCAGCCAACAACTGCACTGATTAAATCAAATCAAGGTTAGAAGGATTGAGGTGTAGCCACCGTGTGGCTCTTTTAGGAGGGATGGAAGAGCCCTGGTTGGGGAGAAGGGTCCAGGGGCAAATATGCCCCTGTATTTGGTCCTCTGTGCCCATCCTTCCCTAAAGACAGAGCTCATTCCAGGAAATGAAAAAGGCAATTCAGTGGGCTGTTAAAACTAGTTCTCCATCTACAACTCTGTCCCTGCTTTCCTTGGGTCTAGGAGGGAGGAGTGGGACAACTAGCACTATTTCTCCCAGTTAACTTTATTGAGTTTGTTCACTGGGTCACAGTGCCACCTAGTGGGTTTGTTTGGTCCTCTGCTGGTTTTCCTACTGATGAAAAGGATCCTAATCTTAGCTTCAGCACAAGTGGAGGCCAGATCTTAAGGGAAAGTTTACGTTGGGCCCTCAGCAAACAGCTGCTTGGTTGGGGGCGCACAGCGTGGTCTCTGGGACCCTGTGAATGCGGTTAGAGACACAGTAGAAGCTCAGCATCACACTGTCACATCAACACACAGGAGCCCTGGTGACAGGCCAAGAAAGACCCTGCCTCAGCTCCAGGATCCTGGGTTTGTTGTTGTTGTTGTTTTAAGATTTTGTTTATTTATTTTTGAAAGAGACCACATGCATGTGTGCGCCCGCACAAGCAGGGAGAGGGGCAGAGGGAGAGACTCTCCAGCAGACTCTGTGCCGAGCACAGAGCCCTACACAGGGCTTAATCTCATCACCCTGAGATCACGACCTGAGCTGAGATCAAGAGTTGGCACTTAACCGACTGAGCCACCCAGGCTGAGCATTTTTATCAGAAACTGAACCACATGGTAGAGAAGGGAGCTGCAGTGTTTTCCAAAATGACCACGTCACCCTTGAACACAGGTGTCCTCAGCCCTGGGTACACAGAGGTGGGCACTAAGAATAGTCTTGGCTAGGAACCTAGCTCTCGGTTTGGGTGCTTTGTGGTGAGTATAGTGAGAGAAGTCAGTATGGGGGTGTGGTAGGGAGGACGCCTAAGGAGAGAGGCTGGGGAGAGTGAGTGGGGCAGCCATCCTCTCCACCTCCCTGCTGTGACTGTCTGAGTCTGAGCATCTGTGGTATATAGGTGCCGGGCTCTGGGGAACTGTGCTGGTGGAGTGTCCAGGCACTCTGATAACAGTCTGCTTTCCCTGCTCCACAGTGACATGAAGTCTGAGAGGAGAGCCCCCTCTCCTGATGTGATTGTGCTCTCTGACAATGAGCAGCCCGCAAGCCCAAGGGTGAATGGGCTGGCAAAGGAGGCCTTGAAGGAGACCAGTACCGAGGCCCTCATGGTGAGCCTTGTCCCCATGTTGGGGGGTGACCCTGCCTGACATTATCCCCAAATGCTGTTGGTGATGGTGGGCCCTGTGCCCCCTGGCTATGGCTCTCCCCTTCAACCCTTGTTCTCTTGCCCTTGCAGAAAAGCAGTCCTGAAGAACGAGAAAGAATGATTAAGCAACTGAAAGAAGAGTTAAGATTAGAAGAAGCAAAACTCGTTTTATTAAAAAAGTTGCGGCAGAGTCAAATACAAAAGGAAACTACCACCCAGAAGGTGTGTGTGTGTCCGTTCTCTTCTCAGGAGTCAGCAGGAGCCAGTTAAAACGGGATGAAAACCCAGACTCATTACCTTGGCCCACCTTAGTGCCAGGAACCAGGAGCAGCTGATCACAGGCAAACAAGTTTCCTCGGGGCATAAGGGTCAAGGTCTAAAATGGAAATTTGAATTATACATTTTGTGGAAAGGAAGGTAGAATAAGGATACTACAGTGCGTTTTGGTTTAGAATATTCTCGATAGGAGTATGTAAAACTCCTCATAGATGGGAAGCGTTAAGAAAACAGAGAACAGATGTCTTAGAAGCTGCTGAAGTTCTGGGTTAAGAGCTCTTTCCCAAATGTATTTTCAGAGAGGCCTCCTACCTTGTGGGTGGGCCATGCTGGCCATCAGGAGCTACCACGGTTTTGTGGACAGATTCCCTCATGCTGCAGGGGCATGCCACAGTGCTTCCCAGGCCCCAGAATCTGTCCTGGGGCTTCTCCTGCCATGTCCCCTGGTGTCTGAGGCTCCTTTTGTTGCTTCTAAATGCAGATTACCATGTGTAGGCCAAGGTCAGATTTGTTTTGTTGGTTTATTTATTTTGTTTTGTTTTGTTTGTTTGATTCTGTTTTTACTTTTTTGGCTGTTGGGTTTTTTAAAGCTACCCTTCCTTTTACTTTAACCACTATCTCAGTAAATTGGGTACTTCTTAAAGTAACATATTCCACTAGATAAGGGACAGGGACAGATTTGGTTCACTCCACTGAGTCTTAAACAATTGGAAAGGAAACATAATAGGCAGGCTCTGTCCACTGGCCTATGTCCACTTACTGTGTTCAAGTGGGAGCTTAAGCAAAGCCTTAAGTGAGTATCCTCCTGTCCTCCTTCCTTAAGGGGACTTGTGTTCTATATACTCTGTCAGCTTATACTGCCCAGACACACTGTCCCTGTCCCTTATCTAGTGGCATTTGTTACTTTAAGAAGTGCTTGGACTTGGTGCTTTCTCACCAAGGTTGGGATTAATGTATTCAAGCCTGGCATCCTTTGCTTTAGCCGTCACCACCAGTCCTTCACATCCCCCAGAAGGCAAAACCTGCTCTTAAACCACAGTGTGATGTCAAGCATTCCCAGGAGGGAGGGGTGCTGGAAAATCTCTCCTCTGCCCATTTCAAGATTATTTATTTATTTGAGAGAGAGCATGAGAGGAGAGAGGTCAGCGAGAGAAACCGATTCCCTGCAGAGCATGGACTCCAGGATCATGACCCGAGCCGAAGGCAGTCGCTTAACCAACTGAGCCACCCAGGTGCCCCTCCTGTGCCCATTTCAGGCATGTCAATTCCTGCTACAGACTTTAGCTGGAGACTACGCTACAGACTACACTGGAAGCATAGAACCTTAGAGCTTGATGGCTTTGGAAGAGGAAGAAAACCAGTCTTCCTCCATCTGGATTGTGTGTGAGGGGAATGGGGCTGACGACCCCCTTATCTCCCCTTATCTCTTGCATGTCTGCTCTCTTACAGCCCACAGGCTCTGCTGGGAGTGCCGTGACCACCCCTCCCCCGCTTGTGCGGGGCACCCAGAACATTCCTTCTGGCAAGCCATCCCTTCAGGTCAGTATTCCCTCTGCGTTAGTCTCCTGAGCAGTCCTGATCCAGTTCCTGTGAAAGGCTGCCCATTTCTTCTGATTCCTTTGGAGTGAGGCCCACACTTAGGCCACTTTTGACATCACAAACAAATCATGCCACTGCTGAGAGGGCTCCTCCTATGACTGCTCCTAGTAGAATTAGAACCAAGATTTAGGCAGACCAGGTTCCTTTTGTTTCAATAGTCCCAGTTTGTGGGACCTAGCAGGGCCTCCTGCCCATAGGGTGAGATGGGCAGAGCTCCCACTCCCAGACACAAGACTGAGGTCGGAGCAGGGGACCGCCTTCCCTCAAACAGTCCTGTGCCCCCAATTCAGACCAGCAAGAAAGTGACACCCAGCCCAAGTTAGCTGGACTTCTGCTGTTGTAGGGGCCGTGTGGGTGAAAATGTGCTACCTTGTTGGTGCAGTTCACTCCTGAGTGAAGCCAGTCTGCATGGCTGTTGTCGTAATCCATGTTCCTCCTCCTTTTGTGTTTAGAATAAATAGGCATTTTAGTGTCTCCCCCCCCCCTTAAATAAGTATGTACTTTTACAAAACAGCAAACCTGTTTGTTTAAAACAAAAAAAAAAGTATAAAATCTGGGGTTTGGTGCTGTTGACAGACCTCTTCAACAAGAATGCCTGGCAGTGTCATCCCACCACCCCTGGTCCGCGGTGGGCAGCAGATGTCCTCGAAGCTGGGGCCACAGGCGAGCTCACAGGTCGTCATGCCCCCACTTGTCAGGGGGGCTCAGGTGAGCAGGGTGTGCTGTGCGGTGTAAAAATGTGTTCAGGCTACTCCAGCCAGTCACCTCATGAGAACAATCCTTCCTGGTCATCAGCTTGGGGATTACAGGGTCCAACTCTTCCCTCCCTTCATTGTTCTTCTCACCATCTTTTTGTTAATTTTATTTTATTTTTTATTATTATTATTTTTAAAGGGGGGGAAGAGAATGGGGAAATACCCATACAGTGGAATGTTACTCAGCCTTAAAAAGGTGTGGTTTTTTCGTTTTTTTTTTTGTTTTTTTGAGAGAGTGCTTGGAGGGTAGGGGGCAGATGGAGAGGGAGAGCGAATCCTAAGCAGCCTCCATGCCCACTGTAAAACTCAATGTGGGGCTCAGTCTCACAACCCTGAGATCATCACCTGAGCCAAAATCAGGAGTTGCACGCTTAACCAACTGAGCCACCCAGGCACCCCATCCCTTTCATCATCTTATCCTCTGTCCCACCCCACAGCAAATCCACAACATCAGACAACATTCCAGCACGGGGCCGCCGCCGCTCCTCTTGGCCCCCCGGGCATCTGTGCCCAGTGTGCAAATTCAGGGACAGAGGATCATCCAGCAGGGCCTCATCCGTGTCGCCAACGTCCCCAATACCAGTCTGCTTGTCAACATCCCACAGGTGAGGACTGTGCCGACCTAACCTAACCCCACCCCCCGCGCGCACACACATCAAGGGCCCCTGGTCCTGCGGCATAGTCAGGTCTCCAGAGTGGTATGGTGTGAGCCGCCTGCTCCCTCAGAGTCAGGCAAGGCCTTGGGTGCCCCATGGGGGTTTGGACTGGAGCTCCTCCTATGTTAAGAACTATGGTCTAGCTGAGGTGGATAGGTACCGAGAGGGGGAGAGGTTCAGACCTAAGCTGTAGGGTATGGGGGAGGCTTCAGGTGGCGGACCCAGGATGTTTTGGGGGATGGATGAGGCCAGGTAAAGCATCTGATGAGCCTAGAGATGGCTGGGACCGGGGGGCGGGGGGTGAGAGGGGTGGAGCGGCACCAGAGCCTTCCTCGCCCTCCTCCCTGTCTGCATGAGCACATGAGGGGAGCATGTCTGCAAATGTCCTCAGAGCACCAGCACATCTATTCTTAGCCACGAGTCCTTTCACCTCTGTATAGACCCTCTGAGATGGGGTGGGTCTGTTCCCACGAAGTAATGCCAGGAAGATGGGACCAGCGTGGGTGGGCAGGCTAGAAGCAAGACCTTTATTGACAGAGAAAATTACTGGGTCTGCAGGGGCTTTTGACGATGGCTGTATTAGCTTCTCTTCCCCCTCTGGCGTGGTGCATCTTTGTCTGCCTCCCTCAGATAAGAGCCTGACCAGTAGGGTTCTGAGCAGCATCCCCGTCTTCTCTAAAGTCAGACCAGGCTGAGCTGCTTTGATGGCTGGTGTCCTCTGTGTTGGGAAACCTGTTCAGCTCTTGAGACTCTCTATGAGGGAGGGGGCCCTGGGAAACCATTCTGGGCTCCCTGAGTCCTATGATGTGTTGTGTGCAAGTTGTCAGGTGTGTGTATTTTCGTGGGGGTGGTGTATGCTGCTTTCCTTAGATTTTCAGAAGGGTCCTCAGCCCCACAAAATTAAGGGCACTAGTGTGATCAGCTCTGGGTTTTGGGGAAAGCACTTGACAGGGTTGAGGGCTGGGTGAACTAGAGGAAGGAGACAATGGAGCACTGGCCACTGGGGTCCAGATGAAGACGAGAAAATAGTACAGGAGCACCGAAGATCAGGAGTGGGGGAAGGGGCGGGACAGAGGTTGGTCCAAAAGCTGTTCTCCACCAATGAGGACACATGAGGTGAGTGAAACTTAGAGTCTCAGACAACCACATACAAAGGTGCTCATGAAGCAAATGCCACCAGTGCTGTAGTGATCTTCTCTCACACCCCTGTGAAGATGGCGGCCATCTAGACCTGTGCTGGGAGGAAGTCTGCTAGGCTATAGTGATGAGATAGTGGCCGTGTTGCCTGAGCGGGGGTGCCCACTGCCCTGGTCATGGTTTTGGCTCCATGGGTGTCCTCATGTAGCAAAACACAGCAGAATACAGATTGTAAATCTGTGTGGTTTATTGGATATCAGCTAAACCTCAACAAGTATGTTTTATAAGATTGGTCATCTCATACGGTGATGAGTTTAACTCTGCTTTGCCTGTTGGCTTGCTGATGTCAAGCAGCTCGGAGTTACTACCTTAAAGATTCATTAGTCAATGCAGCTAACAGTGCCATCCTGGGCTCTGGGATTAGGCATCCCCAGAACTCTGACCAAGTTGTTATCTCCTAAAAGCCTTCCCCAGCGTCGCTGAAAGGGACGACAGCCACCTCTGCTCAGGCCAACTCCACCCCCACCAGCGTGGCCTCTGTGGTCACCTCTGCTGATTCTCCAGCCAGTCGTCAGGCAGCTGCCAAGCTTGCTCTGCGCAAACAGCTGGAGAAGACGCTGCTAGAAATCCCCCCTCCCAAGCCCCCTGCCCCAGAGATGAACTTCCTGCCCAGTGCTGCCAACAACGAATTCATCTACCTGGTCGGCCTGGAGGAAGTGGTGCAGAACCTGCTAGAGACCCAAGGTGAGTGGGCCTTGGAGCTATTTCATCTCTTGCCACTGAAGTTTTTCTTACAATAGGTTATTTTCAATGCATAGCACATGTTGGAATGTCTGCTGTATGCTGAGAGCTGTCTTGGGGTGGGGCATCTTTTGTATCAGTCCTGCTTTCTATGAGACTTTACTTTTTGCTTGTTTTAGTTTTTACATTTATTTGTTTGTTTGTTTGTTTGTTTACTGCACGCATGTGCTAGGAGTTGCAGCAGCCCGGGGGTGGGAGGGGTGCAGGTGAGGGCAGATCTCTGCACTCAGCACATAGCCCAGCACAGGGCTCAATCTCAGGATCCTGAGGTCATGACCTTAGCTGAAATCAAGAGTCGCACACTTAAACTTAACCAACTGAGCCACCCTGGTGCCCCATTAGTTTTTACATTTTTAAAAATGCTTACTATTGAAGTATAGTTGCCATACAGTGCTAATTAGTTTTAGGTGTATGATACAGTGATTTAACCATTTTATACATTACTTGGTGTTCACCACAATAAATGTGGTCACCATCTATCACCTCGGATAACTTATAAACATATCACAGTCACCTTTCTTGTTGGGGCCTCTTCTGAGAGCTGGGCCCTGGGGAAGCCCAAGGGCCTGCACAGGTGGTCTGAGGGCAGAATCTGCTCTATGATGGTGGGGCAGGCAGAGAAGCATGAGGAGGAACATTTACAGGAGGCTGACAGGCTTTGCTTCTAGACAGGTCTTTCCAGCTAGAACTTTTCAGAGCCCTGAATGCTCTCAGCCCTGAAGGTAGGAGGGGGACACCCATGCCTGCGCCAGACTCACTTTGTCACCCTCCTTGGAAACACTTTGGAAAGCACCACTTGCATGTTACGAGGTTTTAGTGATATAAAAAGGGCATATATAGGGTTGTGATCAAAAGTAACATTGGTGGGGCGCCTGGGTGGCTTGTTCACTGGGTTACAGCCTCTGCCTTCCGCTCAGGTCGTGATCTCAGGGTCCTGGGATCGAGCCCCGAGTCTTGCTCTCTGCTCAGCAGGGATCCTGCTTCCCTTCCTCTCTCTCTGCCTGCCTCTCTGTCTACTTGTGATCTCTGTCAAATGAATAAATAAAATCTTTAAAAAAAAAAAAAAAAGTAACATTGGAAATGGAGGTGGGAAGCCAGGTTGGCCTTTGAGGGGCTTCCACCAGATGATCTGAAGATGTTTCTGCTTGGAGATTGAGTTTGTGATGATCTTATTTAGGCAGCCAGCCTGAATCCTCTCCCTGCATGATCTCAGCAGATACTCAGACCTCAGGAGGAGATGGAGCTATAACTGGTCCAGGGCAAGGGAGGGCCTGGTAGGCTTCAGACCACATACCTTGAATTGTCTCTTGGGACATGCCGACCCCTCTCAGGGCTGCCCTTACCAGCACAGAGTTGGGAGCAACAGTAATGGGGCCTGTACAGAGGAAAAGAACCTTCTGCTTGCTTGCTTCTCGTCTCCAGAGAGGGAAGGAGGCAGGTATGTGTGACAGGTAGTTGGGGTCCCTGCAGTGCCTGCTTGAGGTCAGGGTGTTGGAGGGAGTGTTCTCTTCCTCCTCTTTAGTCAGTACATCACAAAGGATATATCACATCCTTGGACATTGTATCTAGTGCCTCTTAGAGGTAGAGCCCTCCGTATCTGGTTGGGGGCCAGACCCAGGGCCAAGGATGCCGAGTGGGCCACCTCAGATTAACTTTTAGCTTCCTTACTACCTCACATCCACCTATCCACCCCATTGCTCTTAAAATCCTCCCCAACCACGGGGCCATATGAAGGATTGACTGTGAGTCAGGCTGAGAGTGGGAAGCCACATAGGGCCAACATTGTCCTCTGTAAAATTGGGGATGGTGGTCTCCACTTGTCAGGGAGCCAGGCCCCGCAGGGGAGGGTGCGAGCTCTCACACCCTTGGATGTGTCTGATCCCTTTGATGTCATCTTTATGATGGCGTGATTTTGGCAAAAGAGCTGCTGTGAGGCCACTGTGGGATAGGTGGGTGGTGGGAGGCCCAAGTCAGGACACAGTGCCCACCTGTCTGTTATCTGTGTGCACTGGGCATCTGCTCTTCCCAGTCAGCCCGTGTCTACCTGTTCTCTCATTAGGGGTCAGTATCCTTCTCGTATTGCCCAAAATGGGACCTAACTGGGAGGAAGCTCTGAGCTCCTTTTGAGGTGTCCCCTGATGCCTCCCAGAGCCCCAGGCTGGGTGACTAAGTACAGCCTTGTACCAATGTCTCCACTCTCATGTTGGTCATCTCTGCTACAGCTCCCTAGAAAGAAGTACTGTGTCCTCTAGGGTTAGACGTTTAGAAGGTGATGTATTCTTTTCACCAGAGCATGTTAGCTGCAGGTGAGAGCCTGGAGCTGGGGGCCTGGGGTGAGGGGCTCCCCCAGTCTGATCCTATATAGCCCCTCACCATTCAGGGGTAGCAGGCCCAGGGCTGGAGAGAGGCCCAGGGTCTCTTGGCAGCATTGTCTCTGATGTTAAGAGGAATTTAAATCCTTGAGTACTCTAGACACAAAAAAGATAGTTATAAAAATACAAAATGTGCCCCTTACTTCGCTTTTTCTTTCTCTTTTTTTTTTTTAAAGATTTCATTTATGGGGTGCCTGGGTGGCTCAGTGGGTTAAAGATTTCATTTATTTATTTTAGAAAAAGGGTGAGAATGAGCAAGTGGGAGGTGGAGCAGAGGGAGAGGGACAAGCATATTCCGTCCGTCCTGAGGGTGGAGCCCAGCGCAGGCTCAATCTGACAACCCCAAGATTATGACCTGAGCCAAAATCAAGAGACGGAGGCTTAACTGACTGAGCCATCCAGGCTTTCCCACCTTACTTCACTTTCAATGACAAAAAGAATATTGATCCCATACCTGAGCATGCACTTTACTTCGCTTCCCCAGTCACCCTTCCTATGGCCAACCAAGGGGATGCAATGCTCCCATTTCTCAGTTAAAGGGGCCAAGGACCCAGAGTGCCCTCAGCTGGGCAGCACGTGTGAGTCCTGGCCCTGCCACTGACTGGTGTGTGACTCTGCAAGACACTTTATCTCCTTAGCCTTGGTTTCCTTCTCAAGATAACAGCGTGGGTTGCCCTTTTAGGAGGTTTGCATGCACAAGACAATGGGCATGATGTTTGTCAGCAGGAGTACCTGCTCGATAATTAGTCCTTAGTTGACTGGCCCATTGGCAAGAATGCCTGTCACAGCAAGGTGGGACCTGGAGGGTCACCTCCTCTTCACTGTGAGGAGGTGGGGGAGAGTAGGAAAGGCAATTGGGAGGAGCTAATCTGAGATCGCTTTTGTTCTCTGTAAGATTTTATTTATTTGAGAGAGCACAAAGCGGGTTGCAGAAGGAGAGGGTGAAGCAGGCTCCCCGCTGAGCAGGGAGGCCAACTCGGGGCTCCCAGGACCTGGGGATCATGACCTGAGCTGAGGGCAGACCATCAGCCAACCTTCCCCAAGGCGCAAGGCTGGCCTGGTGTCCACACATAGTAGCCACCAGTACATGCGTGCCAAACAGACAATGTCTTGGGATTTGGCTTACTGATGCCAGCTGAGCCACACAGTCCAGGGTACTGCCCCAGATCTGTCACACGTCCTCATTCTGTCGTGGATGGTAGGGGCTCTGACTCTGGCATCCTGTTCCTATGACATGAGCCCACCTATCTCCCTGCAGCGGGCAGGATGTCAGCTGCTGCTGTTCTGTCCCGGGAGCCCTACATGTGTGCGCAGTGCAAGACAGACTTCACATGCCGTTGGCGGGAGGAGAAGGGTGGCGCCATCATGTGCGAGAACTGCATGGCATCCAACCAGAAGAAGGCACTCAAGGTAGAGCACACGAGCCGGCTGAAGGCTGCTTTTGTGAAGGCTCTGCAGCAGGAGCAGGAGATCGAGCAGCGCCTCCTTCAACAGGGTGCAGCCCCCACACAGGCCAAGGCTGAGCCTGCCGCTGCCCCACACCCCGCACTAAAGCAGGTGAGAGTCCTTGGGGAGCCAAAGCTGTGGCCCTGCGGCCTGGGAGTGGGGGTTGGGCGGCCTCACCTTCTAGGAGAGGGGCCTTATTCCCTTCCCTTAGCCGGGATTTGTTGCTAGCAAGCAAGATGTTCTGACATTCTGTCCCACACTGGGCAGTTATCTGCCTGGTTGTTAACTGTGTGTCTAAATTGCATTTAATGGTGGCCTTTGGTGGTGTAAATACTAATTTGCAGTTTCTTTAGATTTTGTAGCTTTCACGTGCAGTGTTCCGGCTGACAAGTACTTCTTGTCTAAAAGGACTTTTCTGAAAGCCACATTGAGATGCAAAAGGGGCATTTGGAAGAAATGTTCTAGCTAAATTAAGGAGAGAAGCAAGTTTGAAGTCAAGTTTTGGCTGCTTTTTTTAATGGTTTGCTTTCCCACCCCCTGTAGACCCAAAGCACCCTGTTGGCAAGTTTTTGTGTCCTCGGAAGTCATTTGTAATTCACTAATAAACACATCTTCTCAAGATCCTTATATAGTGGGTGGCTGTGCTGCCCTCAGGAAATGGCCTGTCCCGTGGGGACTGGGCCTCGTGGGGCCACAGCTGCTGCCCTTTGGTCACTCTAGGTCACCCTAGGCCGTCTGTGGATGGTGCTGACCTCGATTTCAACCCCGTTTGTATAGGTCATAAAACCCCGGCGTAAGTTGGCGTTCCGCTCAGGAGAGGCCCGCGACTGGAGTAACGGGGCTGTGCTACAGGTCAGAACTGCGGTGCCGGGAGCCCCTGCACCGCGCCACCAACCAGCCCTCACGCCCCAGACCGTGACCACGTCTGTCGCCGACTGTCACACTGCCTGCGTCTGTCTCTCTCTCTCTCCCTCCCTCCTACCCCTCCCCCCTCGGTGTAACTTACCTGGTCTCCTGATTTTGGACTTTAGGGACCCTGTGTGGGTGGGAAGAGGTCGGCCAGAGCACGGAGAGGCTGCGCTGAGCGTCTTGCCCTCTGTCACCGCCTTCCCCACATGAGCCATCACACCCTCTCTCCACTGTAGGCCTCCAGCCAGCTGTCCCGGGGTTCGGCCACAACGCCCCGTGGTGTCCTGCACACGTTCAGCCAGTCACCCAAACTGCAGAACGCAGCCTCAGCCACAGCCCTTGTCAGCAGGACCGGCAGACATTCCGAGAGAGCCGTGAGCACTGGCAAGGGCAATGCCACCACCAACTGGAAGAAGGCACCCCTAAGTACAGGTGAGCCGCCCCCACATGGTGACGTCCATCCTTACGTTTGTCTAAGACTTGCACATACACAGGGTGAACAGAAATGGTGCAGAGAGCCCTGAGACCTGTTCCCTGAGAGCAGCTGCTTTTGACTGTTCAGCTTAATCACTGTTCACCAAACAGGATGCCCCAAACAAGTGGTGGCCCTGGGTAAATACTGATTTCCCCCCTTTGTACACTCTATACCCAGACTCTTAGCTCTTGACTCAAAATGTTGAGCAAACCGAGTTTAGGGGGTGTGTGTGTGTCTGTCTGTCTCACACACACATACCATCCAGTGGACACCTGTCAGCACAGACACTTATCTTGCCAATTCTGGCCCCCTGACCCCTTCCTGCCATAGGGAACACCTGTTTTTGCTGTTATGTTGTACCTTTTCTGGTGCAGTAACTTAATTTCTTGTTCAGCCAGGGTAGTGTTCTTCATTTCTTGCTCTGTGAGACACACTTCCCACCCTCTGCTTTAGGTCAGGTGGTGCAAAGAGTAAACTAGAACAAGAACATGGGGAGGGGTGGGGGAAGGTTAAGATCCCTGGGGCAGGGGCTAGGATTTTAACTAGGGTGGGTGGCAGAGGATTCTGAGAAAACCACATTTGAGGAACAACTCATTGGGTGGGGGGGTACCCTCAAGTGAGCACTCTCAGTCTGCCACAGTCCCATCATCCCTGGGTTGTCCCCCACACCGCTTCCCTCCCTCTTTTTTATTATTTATGTGCCAGCATTAAGGTGACACATATTTGTTTCCATCAAAACAGGAAAGTGAAAGGTAGGCACAAAGGGCTGAAAGGAGACAGGTGAGCACTGCGGGAACCAGTGCCCCTCCCTGCCCCCACCCAAGTTTGTTGTATCCCATAGGTTTAAAAAGGGGGCGACATCATGAGAACTGTCTCCCTGGGCAGAGCTGGGAAAGCCAGGCCGGCCGTGCAAACAAAACACCGGCGTCAGCTGTGTGTGCAGCTGACCCTAGAGTTAGAAGTGTGGCCAAGAATCCGAGCCTTCCACAGGGAGAAGCTCAGGGGAGGGAGTACATTGGTCTGGCTTCAGAGGAATCGGAGCAGCCCAGAGAGCATTTGTAAACACAGGCAGAGAGGCTTTTGTGCAGCCTGTGCAGGATGCAGCTAAGAACTTACAGCTGCTTGAAAATTCCTTTTATGGAAAATTTTGAAAGTATGCAGAATCAGATACAGGTGTGTTCGTGTGTACACAGTAGTGGTAGCAGCCATGTGAAAACTGTGTGTTTAAGGTAATGAATGTGAAGGAGTAAGTAGTTGCTATGTTCAGTAGTAGGATGAGAGGTAAATATCTAGTAGCATAAAAGCAGCATTTCCCAAAAGGGTTCTCCCAGCACTCCAGGTTACCCTTGGATTCTGGGCAGGACCCAGTCAGGTTTCTCTTTTGTATGTAGAGAGGTTTCCATACTGCATTTGACCTCAGAACATTTGTTCCACAAAATGTTGTAGCTGCCACCAAAAATACTCTTGGGGTGGGGCTCCTGGGTGGCTCAGTGGGTTAAAGCCTCTGTCTTCGGCTTGGGTCATGGTCCCAGGGTCCTGGGATCAAGGCCCACATTGGGCTCCCTGCTCAGCAGGGATCCTGCTTCCCCCTCTCTCTGCCTGCCTCTCTGCCTACTTGTGATCTCTGTCTGTCAGATCAATCAATCAATCAATCTTTAAAAATTTTTTTTTAAAAATTAAAAAAAATACTGTTGGAGTAACACAGTGATGGGGGCAGGGGACAGGGCAGTCCTTAGCCCCAGACTAACCTAAAACCTCTGTGTGTTGATCGGGGGGTAATTTGTTCATTTTCCACTTGTAAAAGATGCTTGCTTGTTGGAGAAATTTGGAGGATAGAAAAAGAAAAGAATGGTGTTTCTTACCCCAGGAGAGCAAAAGCTGTACTTCAGGGCTTTTCCCCCATTCTGCCTCTCCACTGGGCAGGCAGTATGTCCCTTGTGTGTAACTCACTGAGTGCCGTACAGAGGCATCACGCACCAATCCGTGTCCCTCTTAATGTTTTCATGAGAGAGGGGCGCCTGGGTGGCTCAGTGGGTTAAAGCCTCTCTGCCTTTGGCTCGGGTCATGGTCCCAGGGTCCTGGGATTGAGCCCCACATCGGGCTCTCTGCTCAGTGGGGAGCCTGCTTCCTCCTGTCTCTCTGCCTGCCTCTCTGCCTACTTGTGATCTCTGTCAAATAAATAAATCTGTACAAAAAATTAATGTTTTCATGAGAGAATATTACTATACCATTTAAAAACCCGGTCATTGTGCTCTTTTGCAGGCGGGGCCCTTGCGTTTGTCAGCCCAAGCTTGGCAGTGCACAAGACCTCCTCAGCGGTGGACCGCCAGCGGGAGTACCTCCTGGACATGATCCCGCCACGCTCCATCCCCCAATCAGCCACGTGGAAATAGTGCGAGCCGGGCCCAGTGGAGAACAGGCTCCCTCCTCCTTCCCACCTGGCCCTGCCACCCTCCACTCGGGAAGACCTCATACTCCCTGAGGAAACGAGTGAGCGAGCGCCGGCCGCGCTGCAGAAGCAAGGGCCCCGTTCTTGGCTGCAGAGTCTCGTCGCAGCTGAGGGGCTGCTTCACAGGTGGACGAGGAATATCACTGAGGGACCTTTCCCTTGGGCTTTTTTCCTTTCTTTGCCTTTAGTTTGCCCAACACCAGCAGAAAAGTGGACCTTGGGGGCTGGTTCTGCTTCCGGCCCTTTCTTTCAGCGCCCCCAACCACCCACCCACCCCCCCGGCAGGGTGCACGGACGGCTCACCCTGGACACTGTGACACGCTCGGCGAGACCGGCGCCCGGGGCTTCTAAAGTCAAGCGGAGCGTTGTTTTGTTTTTGCTTTTCCCCATCTTAGCCTCCCAGTCTTTGACTGCCTTCCTTCATGGCAATCTTTAGGTTGACAGATTTTTTTTTAATCACCTCATGATGATGGAGTTTAAAGTAAACCGTGCAGACCTAGGGGTCCCTGCCGAGCACGGCCCCCACACCCCAGAGGGTGGGCCACTGACTGCCTAGCCCTCACTCTAGCGGAAGGCCTCTGCTGCTGCTCATCCCGGAGACCCTGGACCTCCCACACTTAGCAGAAGAACAAACTGCAACCCAGACCCCAGCCAGAGGGCCTGGGATCCCAGAAGCCGCACGCCGCCAGTAGAGGAGGGAAAAAGAATTGGCAGCAACACCCAGAGCCTGAGTGGGAAGTTGAAGGGGCGGGCTGTTGTGTTTTTTTGTTGTTGTGGTTTTATTTTATTAAATTTTTCCTTTACTTACTTATTTTGATGGACACCATCTTAAGCTGCCCTGGCCTATGTTCCTGTCAGGTGTGTCTTATGGGGAGGTACCCCTGCCCTTCCAAGACTTCAGGGTTTTCATTTGGGTCTAGTTTAGAACCTTCTCTTAAAACAGGGCCATGCTGCCAGGGTTCACCTTCAGACTGTTTTGGTTTTGGTTTTGGTTTTTTTGTTTTGTTTTTTGTTTTTTTTTTTGTTTTGTTTTGTTTTTTGTAACTCTCAAGTCTACAGAAATGTCTAATGCAAAGGGTCAGGTCTGCCCTTAGTTGTGTTTCATTTTGGTTTCTCCTACTTCCTAAAAATCGGTTCCATGAGGATAGGCAGAAGCTGTCGTGAGTGTGCTGTGCACAGGGCCGTCTCCGTGCAGGTGCGCGGGTGTCCTGTGTGCACGCACACGTGTTTGTCGATGTGGAGATGGGGTACTCTTGCTCCCCACTTCAGCCCCAGCCCTAGTTTTCCTATCCATGCAGTTAGGGACTTAATTTAAAATCCTTATTTTGTAGGGCCTCCTCCTTCAAAACACACTGCTACAACATTCTAATAAAGGCTCATTTAACCCCCTCTCTCATGTGTGAATATCCATGTTTAGCAACATTTTGACCCGCGGTAGAAGACCTAGTTTTGCAACATTCTAATTTTTTGTTGTGTAAAACCCTATATTTTAAATTGATTTTTGTTTTGAGTGCATAACTTAGAGGGGCTAAAGGAGGGGAGGGCAAGGAAGGGTGGCTTTCATTCCAAGATCCAGGGATTTGGGGGAAAGGAGGGAAATTGACATGGGGGGGGTGTTTTTACACCAAAAAATCAAGAGTATGCAAGCATTTCTATTTCTCACATTTTTCTGTGTGCCTGGCAAATAAATACTTGTCTTATACTATCCTGAGCTGTTAGCCCTCTCTGTTCAATGACATGGGCCAGATTTTCCAAATCCTTCAAGAAGGAGCACCTGGGCTGGCCACTTCTATGGGCAAACAGACGTCAGTTCTATGCATAACTTGGGATCAGGTGTCCAGGCAAGAGTCACCTCTGCACTGGAGGGGTGTGCCAGGATTGTCACGCCCCAGCTGGGGTTGAATGGGTCTATGACTCATGGGCCCAAGCTGAACTGTGCTGCACAGGTTGGCCCTCAACCTCAGCCCATTAGAACCTCGCTCATCACTGTGCTCAGGAACCCACCTCTACTCACCTTTCCTGGCTGGACTTCTACCGGCCTCTGAGCTGTTAAGCGGGCCTCCTGAATTCAGACAAACCCGACCACAACAGGTGGAGGATGGGGCTACCGGCCCTGGCTCTGCGTCCTCCAGCCCAGGGTCCCTGGGAATAATCCCATCAGGGGCCACTTACTGTGACATGTAACTTTTTTTTAAAGGAGAAAAGAACGTGAGATGCCTTAATCTTTTGTTCATTTCTACTGTATCAAAACTCTTACCCCCCCTTTTTTTGTTTCCCCCTTTGCAGTATAACTTCTCTGATGAGCCCCAAATGAGTAGTTCTTTGATGAGGTTTATGATGTTGCAGGAAAGGCATATTAAATACCTCTCTGCATGTGGGGTTTAGACATTAGGAAACAGTAACGTTAAAAGTGTTCTCCCAGCAGCAAAGCCTGTCAAAATTGTTCACAGTGCTGGGGTCCTGGTCTCCCCCACCCCCACCCCAGGAGCCTCAGGACTGAAAGGACTTGGTTCCTATGAGCAGTGACAATGTGGGAGGATGATGATGGTCCCAAGTTACCTGTGACATGAACTCTGGCAACTGGAAACTGTTCAGGATGCTAGTCACTCAAGGGTGAAGGGCTGCTGTCATACATGTAAACATGAGTTCATGTAGATACATGTGTGTCCGCTTGGAGCCTCCCATTGCTCTAGCCATCCTACCCATGTCACTGGGTCCCCAGTGTCCCAACTGTGATATTGGGACCCTCACCTTTGAGAAGGCCAACAGTTGCTCTCCCAGGGGTAGCCTCTGCTCCTGTTTGTACCCTAAGACCTTTATGAAGCAAACTTGGCCCCAGTGCAGAGGGAATGAAAGCCAACTGAGTACAGCTGTTCTGGGTGTTGTGGTTCCTGTGTCCCACACGTCATTTTCCTATGGACAGAAAGACATGGGGAGGAGTCTTCTATATAAATACTCTCACAGGGGTGTAAATCATGGAAAAGACAGTCGTTGCTGCTGCACCATTGGGTTTTTATTTGATGCCGAGTTATGCTGCACATGATGGTTGCCTAAAGAACTTGGACTGAGCATTTTTTTTTTAAAGGACAGCTAAAGTTTTATAATCCTTAATGAAAGTGTAATAGAAAGTTACACTAGTGCAGGGTATTTGGAAGGTGGGGGTTTGTGGGATGGGTGGGTGGGGAGGTTGTCACTTGTATTTATTGTGACTCTAAATCTTTGATAATAAATGTAAAAGGTTGACCACCAAACCAGAATAGAAGTTCCAATAAACAGGCTGGAATCAATGGCTATACTTGTGTCATGAGGAAGTTTTAGAATCTGACGGAAAATAAAGAAATGGACAACATGTTGGGTGTATATTTCTTTTGTCCCCTCAGCCCTGCTTTCCCTGAACTTATTTTTGTCCTAGCTTTGGGACAGCTTGGAGACTGGGGAAGGTGTAGCAGGGTGACCCCTTGTTAATGGGGAAACAATGAGACCTCTGCTTTCTGGGCTTCTTTCGGACTTAACTTCCAAAGGTGGAGCGAGTACTTCCCCAAACTGGGCACTGTGACTTTGCTTCTGGGCCTCCCATCTTCACCAGAACCTGTGGCTTTGTGGCCTACTTATTCACACCCAAGAGAGTGAAATGAAAATCCAGTGGGTTTTGCCCATCCATTAGCTCTTAGTTCCTCCCAGCCTCCGCCCCCCCACCCACCCCCAAAGTGCTAAGTTTTTCTGGGCCAATTTTCAGGCTTGGCATCTGCATTGGGTGTCTTTGCTTTAGGACTTAGAACAGATGCAGGTTCTAGCACTGATGGAGCTGCATGCCAGCTATGAAATCAACAATTTCTGGTGAAAATTTTTCAGATGTTGATGCACTGTTTGAAATAATAGAGACCTGTGCTCACTGGTGAATTTTTTGTTGGTAGTTTTTAAAAGATTTGTTTTAGAGGGGGAGAGAGTGCAAGCAAATGGGGGAGGAGCAGAGGGGGAGAGATTGTCAGGCAGGCTCTCCACTGAGTGCTGAGCTTGGATCCCAATCCGGGGCTCCATCTCAGGACCCTGTGATCATAACCTAAGCCAAAACTGAGTCATATGCTCAACTGACTGATCCAGCCAGGCGTCCCAGTGACTGGTGAATTCTGATGTGCCTAAAATACAACTGTGTTTTCCCAGGTGCGTTTGTTCATTTATTCATTCATTCATTTTGCAGTTTCTCCTCTTTTTTGTTAAGACATTCCTGCTTCCAGCCTGGGGGTTGATGGTCCTCTCCAACCACCACACCTGACTACATTTCACATGGACAAGGCACAGAACTGACAGAAGACATTACAGAAATTAACCCCAAACCTGTCCCAGTCTATCTGTGACACATCCTGACTGGTGCCCCATCCCCCACCACTAGCTGTGAGAAGTACACTTACAGGGCTCCAAATTCAGCCCTCAAGTGAGTTTTCACTGGGTTAGGCACAGGCTCCTCAACTGACCCACTGACTCAACAGGGGTGAGTGTCAAGCAGCTTCTCCAGCCAACAAATGGGACAACTGCCCCAATCCTTGAGGCCTTGTCCCCTCTGAACCAATCAACAGGTCTATGGCCATGGGGTAGGAAGAGACCCAGGTCCCGTTGCTCACACACATTAATCTACAGATAGAAAAAGGCACATACCATACCCAAGGCACTAGGATTCCTTGTGACAAGAGCGAGGAGGGAAAGAACAGTGTCAGGGAAGAGATGACTTAAACCAAGTCTGGACTAAAGGAACTGGTAAGTGGTGCAGGGAATGGCAACAGCCAGTGCAAAGGCTCAGAGGTAAGAACAAACTTGGGTCAAGGACAAGGCGGGCAGTGTGGCTGGGCCACAGGAAAAAGGGGTGAGGATGCGGGTTTCATTCTGAGTGTAGTGGGAGCCTCAAGAAGTATAGGGTGTGGAATTTCCATGAACCACACAGCCCTTCCCTACAACCTGGAGGATAGATTCCTGCCTCCATTTTCCAGGTGCAGAGTCCATGGGATGGTCCAGACCAGAAGAGGCATCCTCCTTAGTGTAAACCTGAGGGGTTGGGTTTTCTTTCTTGGCTCAGATGTGCACCAGCCAGGACAGGAGGCTAGTCACTTCCCCTCTCTTAGCCTTGGTTTCCTCATCTGCCTATGCAAAAGCGGTTAGGGAAGAACTGGCATTTACTCCCCAGGGCACCTGAGAACACAAAGGGTGAGTGAGCAGGAGTGGGGAGTTACCAGACCCACAAGATGACCAGCCTTCTTGGAGACTCTGTGGGGCTCAGACACGGGTAGAATTAGGGCTTAGAGAGACATCGTCAGTGCACCCCAAGTGAGAGCTGCTGTCACCAAACTCACTAACTTCATTGCAACAAAATAATCCCCAATCTCCCCCAGGCCTTGTGGGGTCCTCTCTTCAGACATACACTTACCTCTCCACCTCTTCCTCCCTGTCCATTCCCACCGTAGGACTTTTCGTGGCATTCCCAAACACACCAGCTCCAGTGTATCTTGGCAACACTCAGAACATGTTCCTTCTGCTGTTTGCAGTGTCTGATTCTCTCAGGGTTAAGCTCAAATGTCTGTTTCTGTCCTTCCTTGGTCACCTGCCCCTCCCCTCACCCAGCATTTAGCACAAATTACAATTCTTTTCTTTCCATGCTATTAATTTTTACTCGACTTTTCACTGGCATCCTCACTGAGGACAGGAATAGATCCAAGCCTCATTGTGGAGTCTCAGAGCTTGGCACAGAGTAGGCATTCAATAAATGCATGAATTGGGGCACCTGGGTGGCGCAGTGGGTTAAAGCCTCTGCCTTCGGCTCAGGTCATGATCCCAGGGTCCTGGGATCGAGCCCCGCATCGGGCTCTCTGCTCAGCAAAGAGTCTGCTTTCCTTCCTCTCTGTCTGCCTGCCTCTCTGCCTAGTTGTAATCTCTGTCATATAAATAAATAAAATTAAAAAAAATAAATGCATGAATGAAGAGAGGACTGAAGTAACCATCTTGCCCAGCAGACTCATGCCCCCACTCTTTTGACTCTTGCCCGCTAGACAACTTCTTTACCAAGGAAGGGCCCTTACTAAGGAGAGTTTCCACCACCTCCCCATCCCACTCCAGCCATATCTAGTTTCAAATTCCAGATGTGTTCTTGGGTAAGTGTCACTTGTGTGAGCCTCAATTTCCTCATCTATAAACTCAGTTTCTGTTGAGACAGCTCCCTCCCCCTGCCCCCAACTCTGTTCCATTCTTAAACACGGGGAGGGTGTTGGGATCCTTGCTCCCAGCCCTGCATCTCTATTCCCAGGGCCATCACGACCCCAGCACGACCCTTTGAGTTCTTTTGAGGCTGGAGAGCCCAAAAGTCCAGTTTGAATCCTCTCAATTCCTTTTCGAGATCTAGAGCTAAAACCTCAACAAGTCTTTCTCTACAATGAGGCGCCACGCCTGCCTTCCTCTGGGGGATGACCTCCCACCCCTACTTGGTAAAAGGGGGCCATTGCTAGAGGCAGGTGCGAGGAAGAGCGAGTTTATTGCAAGTTCCAAGGAAGCAGCGCTCGGACAGTGCCTTCCCCACCAGCATGCGCGGGTGCCTAGAGAAAGACGCCCTCCACACACGTCCACTCCCTGGCAGCTCCTCCAGCTATCCACCGCCTGCCCACAGCCATCGCTCATTCCGCGCTGGCGCAACGCTTCCATTTCTTCTCGTCCCTTCCCCTCCCGAGGCCTTCTCTTGGGGAACTGAGGAAGCGCTTGCGCCCTCCTGCTCTCGGGATCGTGGGGAGAGGAGCTAGATTCTAAACAGGGGCGACTACGGCCCCAGCCATCCACAGTCAGGAAAAAGGGGGAAGTGCGCGTGCGCAGTGGCGCGTGTCGGCTTCGCGAGAGTACGGAAGCGCGCCTCGCGCGCATGCACTGCGCTTGCGCAGTGCTCGGGGCGGCGGGAATGGCGGGAACCCCGGCTTCTAGCTGGAGTCCCCAGCACGCAGCCAGCCGTTGCGCGTTACCTGGCCCGCTGAGGGCCTGGCGGACGGGCTGAACTGCAGCAATTCTGCGATCAGGGCCTTGCAGCGCTCCGACAGCTCGAGACCATCGGGGTAGAGGACGCCGCGCTTCTGGCGCCTGGGCAGACCAGCGATGTCCGAGTCGTCGAAGGGCATGCACCCGGTGACCATGACGTAGAGCACGACGCCCAGGCTCCACACGTCGTACTTCTTGGGGTCGTATGGGATACCCAAGAGTACCTCAGGAGACGCGTAGGCGGCCGAGCCGCAGTAGGTAGTGCTCAGGTCAGGATAGCCGTGTGCCTGGCGACCAAAGCCAAAGTCAGTGAGCTTCACGCGGCGCTCGTCGGGGCTCAGCAGCACGTTTTCGCACTTGAGGTCACGGTGCACCAAGTGGTGGTCATGCAGGTAACGCACAGCCCCAGCGATCTGCGCAAAGAGGTCGCGTGCCTGGCTCCCGGGGATGCGCCCGTTGCGCTGCACTGCCTGCAGCAGGTCGGTGGCAGCCGCCTCCATCACGATATAGAGCTTCCCATTGCACACCTCGATGAACTCGAAGACGTGCACGATGTGCGGGTGTCGCACGCCTCGAAGGATGGACAGCTCGCGTGGCAGAAACTTGTTGACAAAGTCGGGCGGCGCGCGCCGCCGGTCCACCACCTTGATGGCCACTGTGCCCTTGTATTTCTTGGACGTGGCCACCTTCACCTTGGAGTAACTGCCCTCGCCTATCGTGCGTCCCAGCTTATAGCCGAGTTCGCTCAGAAGTTTGTCGCCCGACATGGTGGCGCCTGGGGCGCGCGGGGAGCAGGAGGCGGCTGCTGTCGGGGGGCGGCCGGACTCCAATCTCGGGCCTAACCCATGGCGCTTGGCACCTGCACACCCGCACCCCCATGTGCCCACTCCCGGGTCCCCGCCGCAGAGGTGCCTTTTATTGCCCAGGTAACAATTTCTGCCTTGTGAAGTGACCACGGGCGTCACCTCGCCTCCGGGTGGGGGCCCCCTGGACCCCGCCCCAAGGAGACCCCCAAGGCCATCAGGCTTTGTGACTCATAATCGCTCTGAATGGCCCAGTTCACATGAGAGACTATTAGCAAGGGGTCCCGACCACCACTCGGGAGCAGAATCCGTGCCTGGCGTTGGGGAGGCTCCTCATGACTCGAAGCTGAGCAGCAGTCGCCCCCCAGCTTTGTGTACCCGGCCCTGGCCATGTGGAGCCTTGGGACGCCCGCGAAGGGGAGAAAACGAGAGAGGGAGCTTAATTTGGTAACTCGGTGACCCGGCTCCCTCAGGAGCTTGGGGTCTCTGGCCACAGCACCACACCAGAGGAAAGGTGTACGGGAGGTCCTTTAGGGCAAGAACCGGGGCGACCGGATGGGCTACAGGCGTCTACACCGACTGAACCAAGCCCCGTCTAAGAGAAAAGATAGGGAATCCTCGGCTGCAGCCCCGCCGCCCAGTGGATTCCTGGACCTATTGCCCAAGCTCTCCTTCTCGGTGGGATAGCTACACTAGTGTCCCAGATGCCCTAGTCCCGCCCACGACATGCGCTGTACTTTCAGCCACACTCATCATGGCGACGGCCTCCGGACGTAACTTCCGCCCGCGGGCGGAAGTTGGGGTCCTGTGAGCATGGCAGCATCGAAGGTGAAACAGGACATGCCCCCGCCGGGGGGCTATGGCCCCATCGACTACAAGCGGAACCTTCCGCGTCGGGGACTGTCGGGTCAGTGTCGCACTACGCCGGGGTGTCAGAGTTGGGGCTTCGGGACGCCGCGACGGGGGTGGAGGGGTCGCCGGGGAGTCTCGCGGGCCTCAGTTTCCGCCGCGGTGTGACGGGAGGCGGAGCCCAGGGATCCCCGATAGCTTCTGTAGTGACGAGAGTAACTGCTGGAGTTTGTCGAACGCTTACTGAGCTTTGTTTCCTTCACAGAACAGTCTGGAAGGTCGGTCCCCTTAATCCTTTCCATTCTGCGGTTGGTTAGATCAATGTAGCTCGTGCCCTGAGCCCTCGGCCACACTTACGTTTCATAAGTGGGGAAACTGAGGCCCGAGAGAGGCTGCTATCTGCCCCCACGGCCACCCAGTGTAAAACCCATGCTGGGTACGGAACATTAAGGGGATTTAGGTGTTCCTCTCTGTAGTACCTACCCGCGGATGTCCCAGGAATATGTATTCTTAAATTTTTCAAATGTTTTAAGTAACATTTAAAAGTTTGCTATTGGGCTCAACACAGAAAAATGTAAAAGAAAAAAAAAAGTAGAAGGGGCATATACTTTGCACCTAGGGTTAACAGAGAGATACAAAATTTTAAACAAGTATGAATGCATTTTCCATAACTCGTCGAACTTTACATTTATTGTTATGCACATGTGCCTCAATTTAAAAAAAATATACAAGCATGGTAAAGAAAGAATTCAGACCGTGGGAAAGTATCAGGGGAAAACTCACACTTCTCCCTGCCCCTCAGCTTTTTTGTTTCTCAGAACAGCAGTTGACAGACTTTTTCTATAAAGGGCCAGATAAACATTTTATGCAGATGGTCTCTGTCCACTGCTACTCCTTTTTTTTTTTTTTTAAAGATTTTATTTGTTTATTAGAGGGAGAAAGCAAGCATGAGAGAGCATGAGCAAGGGGAGGGATAGAGAGAGAGGGACAAGCAGACTCCCCACAAAGTGGGGAGACTGTAGTGGGGCTCAGTTCCAAGACCCCCGAGATCACAGCCTGAGCTGAAGGATGCTTAACCAACTGAACCACCCAGGCGCTCTTCTGCTGTTGCATTTTCACAACTGTTTACCAACCTAAAAGTGTTCTTAGCCCCAAGGCCATTACAAAAACAGGCTTGACTCATCCCAGAACAGACTGAAGGAAAATGTGATCTGAATCTCTTCAATTTCTTATCTCAAAGTGTGACTTAACACCCAGGCCAGTGTACCCCTCAGGTGTGCAGCTTGAGGTCTGTTGATACATGTGCACCTGTGTGACCTGTACCCAGACCAGGCTGCAGAAGGGTCCCAGCCCATGAGCCTCCCTGGGCTCCTCCTAGTCAGCATGTCTCTTTTTTATTTTTATTTTTATTTTTTTTCTTAGATTTTTATTTATTTATTTGTCAGAGAGCGAGCGAGCGAGAGAGCTAGCACAGGCAGACAGAGTGGCAGGCAGAGGGAGAAGCAGGCTCCCTGTTGAGCAAGGAGCCCGATGTGGGACTCGATCCCAGGACGCTGGGATCATGACCTGAGCCGAAGGCAGCCGCTTAACCAACTGAGCCACCCAGGCGTCCCTCTTTTTTATTTTTAAGTCACAGTGTGCCCTTAATCCCAGTCCTCTTCCAGTTCATGACATGGTAGTGTCTCCCGTGTGCCATCTAGACCGTTATCTAGGGTTGGGCTTCCTAGTTGCACCCCTTCACACCAGCTTGCTAGACCTGCCCCCTGGCTACAGTGGGGTGAGGAGGAGACCCCTTCTGGTGGCATGGTCTTTGTTCTGTCCCTGCATTCAGTAGTTGATTGTTGAGTGTGCATGTGGTACTGAGTCCTGTCTGGAAGAGCTCACAGCCTCGCAGAGGAGATGAATGTGTCGCACCAGAATTTCCTATTTTGGCAAGGCTCCAGCTCACCAGGGTCCAGCTCACCAGCCAGGGTGGGCTGGAAGGACCTCTCCAAAAGTCCCTTAAGTGGAGGGAACAGCAAACGCAGCAGCCCTGCTTTCCATCCTGTACCCCATGCTAATCATCTGTCCTGTGCCCTCTCCAGCCTTGCACTTGAACTATATGTCCCCATGGCCCTCTCCTCATTAGTCCTACCCTGCTCTGCTCCTGCAAGGCACACAAGCCTGGCTTCCACTCCCCTCTTCTCTGCCCAGATCACTCACCCCTATCGTCCTAGAACCTGCAGAGCTGGCTCAGACCACCTTTAATCCCCACTGCTCCCGAAGTGACTGCTACCTCCATCTTTTTTTTTTTAATTTTTTTTTAATTTTTATTTTTTATAAAAAAATTTTTATCCCCAGGGGTACATGTCTGTGAATCGCCAGGTTTATACACTTCACAGCACTAACCATAGCACATACCCTCCCCATACCTCCATCTTTTCCACTCATTTCTCTCCACTCTCTCTTGTGCCCAGTGGGTGGCCCTATCTTTGTTTCCCTTGCATCTTTAACTTTTTTTTTTTTTAATTCACAGACCATACCATATAATTCACCTATTTCATGCATACAAATCACAGATTTTTAGTCTGTTCACAGTTGCATAACCATCACCAGGATCTAAATTTATAACACATCTGGGACACCTGGGTGGCACAGTCACTTAAGTGTCTGATTCTCGGTTTTGGCTCAGGTCATGATCTCAGAGTCATGGGATCAAGCTCCATGTGGGGCTTCGCCATCACGGGGGTCTGGTTGGGTTTCTCTCTCTAGCCCCTACGTCTCCCCCTGTGTGTGTGAGTACATGCACTCTCCCTCAAATAAATCTATAAATAAATCTAAATAAGTAAATAAATAGATAAATTTATAACAGTTCCATCACTCCAGAAGGAACCCCAAACTCATGAGAAGTCACTCCCCATCCTCCCTCTCCCAAACCCTGGCAACTAGCAGTCTGTTTTGTGTCTCTATGGATTTTCCAGTTCTGGACGTTTCATGTAAATGGGCTCCTATTCTGTGTGGCCTCTGGTGTCTGGCTGCTTTTACTCAGCAGGATGTTTTTAATGTGCATGGTGTAGCATGTCTCAAAGCTGCTTTTTTTTTTTTTTTTTGGTTGAATAATATTCTTGTATGAATGGACCACAATTTGTGTATCCATCTACCACTTGATGGACATTTGAGTTGTTGCCACTTTTTGGCTGCTGTGAACATTCCCGTGCAAGCTTCTTTGTGGGTATATGTTTCGTTTTTCTTGCAGGAAAATTTCACCTAGCAGTAGCATAGCTAGGTTATATGCTAACTCCACATTTAACGTTTTGAGGAACTGCCAAGCTGTTTTCCAAATTGGCTGTACTGTTGTACATTTCTTTCTGCATTTATTTTATGGGATTTTCAATTTCTCCACATCTGGACAACACTCATTATTTATTTATTTATTTTTTTAAAATTTTAACCATCCCAACGGGTGTGAGGTGTCTCATTGTGGTTGTGGTTTTGATTTGCATCTCCGTGGTAACTAATGATGTTGAACATATTTTCATGTGTTTCTAGACCATTTGTGTAGCTTTTCGGGAGAAATACTTTCCAAGTCCTTTATCCATTTTTTTTAATTGGGTCGTTCCACTTTTTTTTTTTTTGAGGGAGGGAGTGCGCCAGCGCGGGCGGGGTGGGTGTGGGGATAATCTTAAGCAGGCTCTGTGCCCAGTGTGGAGCCTGGTGCAGGGCTTGATCCCATAACACTGAGACCATGACCTCAGCCAAAACCAAGAAGGGGGGATGCTCAACCAACTTAGCCACCCAGGCGCCCCAGGATGTTCATCTTTTTTATTACTGAATTTACAGAATTCTTTATACATTTTGGTTACCATTCCTTTATCAGATAGATGATTTTCAGAGACTTTTCTTCCATTCTGGAGGTTGTCTTTCCAGCTTGTTGGCAGCATCATTTGTAGCACAAACATTTTTTATTTCAGTAAAGCACAGTTTGTCTTTTTTTTTTTTTTTCCTTTTGTCACTTGTGCTTCTGGCATCCTAGCTAAGAAGTCATTGCCTCATCCAAGGTCACAGAGACTGACTAATCTGTTTTCTAAGAGTTTTATAGTTTTAGCTCTCAAATTGAGGTCTTTGATCCATTTTCAGTTAATTTTTGTGTATGGGGGAAGGAAAAAGCACACTTTATTCTTTTGCATGTGGCTGTCCACTTATCCAATTTTCTGAAAGACTATTCTTTCCCCATTGAATTGTCTTGGCACCCTTGTCCAGAATCAATTGACCGTAAATGTGAGGGTTTATTTTTGGACTCTCAGCTCTGTTCCATCGATGTACATGTCTATCCTGATGCCATGCCACACTGTCTTGTACACACAGCTGTGTGTGAAGTCTGAAACTATGAAGTGCGAGTCCTCCAACTTTGTTGTTTTTCAGAATTGTTTTGGTTAATCTGGGCCCTTGAATTTCCATATGAATTTCACAATTGGCTGCTCAGTTTCTGTAGGGCGGGTAAAGGGGGAAGGTTGGGATTTGGATGGGACCCCATTGAACTGGTACCTTCGTTTGGGTCTTGCTGCCATCTGAACAAGGTTAGGTACCGATACTGAACACAGGATGTGGCCTGCACCCACGCTGAGGGTCTGGGGTCTCAGCCTCTCCACTGTCAGCAAGAAAGAGCTGCACGTTTGTAAAGGCCATTTTTGTCTTGGAATTGATCTTATATGTGGGCCTACATGTGGGTGCCTGGTGTGAAGACAAGGGGTCTCCATGAGGGTAGCCCAGGCCTATGCCCTGGGGCTGTGTCAAAAGAAGAGGACCCCGGGGCTTCTCTATAGCTACTGAAAAAAAAGAGGCAGCTCTTCTAGGATGTTCTGTCCAGCACAGGTGTTCAGCCATGTGTAAGAGCCATAGTTGTGTTGGGAGCTGGTCCTAGGCACTCGAGCCTCCCAGGAGAGGTTCTCCCTCTGTGCACAGGAACCAGGGTGCCCTCACTGTTCTGCCCCTGGTAATATGGAAGTGTCTTACTCTGAGCTCATGTTTGTTTCACTTTGTTTTGCTTTTTAAAGATTTATTTAATTTATTTATTTATTTGGGAACGAGAGCACGAGCATGGAGGAAGAGGCACCCGATGCGGGATTTGATCCCAGGATCCTGAGATCATGACCTGAGCCGAAGGCATACACTTAACCAACTGAGCCCCTGAGCTAATGTTTTTAACAGGCTTGACTGAGGAGCTGAAAAATCTAACCAGTTTCTCATGCATCTCTGGGTCCAGCAAAGGTGCCAGAAAAAGTGTGAGCTGAAGAAGAAAGACGAGGACAGGGACAACAGAGGCTCCCTGCAGGCTGCGAGCAGGGCCAGGACTCCCAGAGCCCCTTGCCTCCCCCTCTCAAATCCTAGGGAGTGGCCTCACCCACCATTTGCTGGTCATTTACTGGGTATTAACTGGAGCTCAACCTGGGCGAGCTTGTCTGTTTTTCCCAGCAACCATGAGGCCCATCCCGGGAAGAGACCACAGCTCGAAAGATTAGAGGGTGTGGGGTGAGCCGGCCCCAGCCAGGCCGCAGGCAGCTAGGGCCTCCGTGAAGACCGCAGCAGGCCCACATCCTGTCCATCAGAATTACAGTGCAGGTGCCTGCTGGTGTCAGTAAATATTTATGGCAGCCTCTGTCCCCTGGTGCCCGGGCAGGGGGCTCGACCTACTGGGCCAGGAGGCAGCATGTCAGGGAGCCCAGGAGCTGCTGGGCGGGCCCCGCAGGGCACTGCTTGCCTCCTGCAGCCCATCCAGCCTCCTGTGGGCAGCACTCAGAGGAGTGGCCCAGGCAGCCAGGCACCACCATGGAGCTGGACCCAGCTGTAGACACCATCCTGCCCCGCAGAAGCACCCGCCGACTGGGAGCCAAACAGCCTTCCACAAGATTGTGGGGTGGCAGCCATCCAGCCATGAACAGCAAGACCCTCGGGCTCTCCTGCAGTCCCTGCCCACACTGTACCTTCTGGAAACTGTCCCATGGGGGGCAGAGGTGTGGCGGCTGCAGCTGCCTCCCTTGTCAGAGAGAAGCTGAGGCAGCCTGGAGTCCCTGCCCACAGGCCGGGGGAACGGACTGAAGAGTGGTCTGCAGTTTTAGAGGAGGGGGTCCAAGGAAAGGGGCCGGTGGACATTCCACAGGGATAAAAAAATAATAATCTGAGGAAATATGCACTAGAGACGGTACTGGCCATCTCTAGGAGCAGGTCACTAAGACTTTGACCTTCTTCCTGCGCCAGTGTTTCTGGTGTGTTTGCACAGCAAGTGGAGTGCGTGTCCCGGGAAGGGGTCTCCATGAGGGTAGATGGCTGCAGAGAGCGGCCTGTCCCTCGGGCGGGTGCTGACTGGCGGCCTCTCCCCCCACAGGCTACAGCATGTTCGCTGTGGGCATCGGGACCTTGCTGTTCGGGTACTGGAGCATGATGAGGTGGAACCGCGAGCGCAGGTAGGCCCCAGGCCACCCCGGGCGGGATGCCCCTGGTACCCGCGGGGCCCTTCCTCAGCCCCTGTGGACTCAGGAAGTGGGGACCAGGACTGAGTCCACTTCTGAGCTTTCCACTGAAGAAAGGACTCGTAAGCGAGGAGCTCTTTGCCAGATGTCCCTTGGCCTCCGCTGCTCGGGAACCGAGGGTCTGGATTAGGACAGCACATCAGGTGGAGGTGGATGGGTGGGCCCAGGATGTGTTCTCCTAGTGGGTTTTTGCCAGTGGTAACCAGGCAGTGAGGACAACAAGGGCATAGATGGTGATTGTGCCAGCACGTGGGGCCAGAGGCACCAAGGCAGACGGTGGCCTCTGTTCGGACTCTGGCTGCTGCCTCTCAGCTGCCCTGCCCCACCCTGCCCCGGTGTGCTATGTGTCCTCAGCACTCCCTTGAGGTCATCTGCCCCCCACAAGTCTGGGAGTCCCTGAGGGTAGTGCTGGAGAAGGCCTGCATGTGTCGGGTACTCGGCGTGGGGTACACTCAAACCAGGTCCAGCTCCCCAGGACCACGTGCAGAGGTCTGGCCACTGGAGTGACAACTGTGTGGCTGTGGCGGGGGCATCTGCTCCTGTGGGTCTGGAGGAGGAGAGGAGGGAGGCTGACGCTCGTCCACACCCTTCCCCGTATGGCTGTGAGATTCCTGGTGATGAGGGGACAGGGCCAGGGGCCACCTGCTGGGCCACATCCTGGGTGCCGCTCCCGCAGCATAGATGTGTCTGCCCTGGGCTCACACTCCAGGGTTATTTTGACATGAAGAGGATATGGTTTTGAAGGCCCAGAGCCTGGCGATGAAGGTCCCATCCCCCGTCCCCGGTTCACCACAGTCATCAGGCCAGGGCTATTTTTAGGATTAAGAAATAAAGTTTTTAACTGGAAAGAAAGTGTGAAGCCAGCAGTCTTGTGGATCAGTGCCTGTGCCAGCTGCATGCCCCCCCACCCCGCTTCTCATCCTGTGGCAGGCAGAGCTTACTGCCAAGCCCTGCCACGCTCACTTGCCTCTCCCCCAGCCCCCTTCCCCACATGTCACTCTGTGGGGCTGAGGCCACATCTACCCCCAGCTCCAGCCTGATCTAATCTGTTGGTTCTCGGGTTTTGCAGGCGCTTGCAGATTGAGGACTTTGAGGCCCGCATTGCGATAATGCCACTGTTGCAGGCAGAGAAGGACCGGAGGTGGGGCCACTGACTGGGACCAGGGTTGGAAGGTCGCAGGCCTGAGTGTCCCATGCTGCAGTGCAGGACCTGGTGGAATGCATATGGGGACTGACAGCCGTGTCCTGGCATACATGGGGCTGCTGTCACCCTTGGAGAGGGCCCCAAACTTGACTTAAAGTGGGGACCCACGGGAAGGTTCCTGGAGGAGGAGACATTGAGGCTGCAGCAGGACAGTAAAAGTTTGTAGGGGGGAGGAAGGGACAAGAGGAGACTGCATGTGCAGGGTTGGCAGTGGCAGGAGGTGATGGGGAGTGGAACAGGGAGGGGCCCCTCAGGGGGCTCAGGCCTGTCCCCCACCTCTCATTTCATCCCCGCAGGGTCCTGCAGATGCTTCGAGAGAACCTGGAGGAGGAGGCCATTGTCATGAAGGATGTGCCCGACTGGAAGGTGGGTCCTGGGCAAGGAGGGCGGGGGTGCCGGCCCCCGCAGAAACACAGCCCCCCATGGGAAGCCTGAGGCTGAGAGGAGTTCTGGGGGCCAGGCATGAGGAAGGGGAGGTGGCAGCTTTCAGTGCACAGTGGCCACCAGGCCTAGTGGGGTCCCCGTAGGCAGTGTGGGCCTGAGGGGGTAGCTGCACCCCCATTTACATCCCACTGTCTCCACAGGTGGGTGAGTCTGTGTTCCACACAACGCGCTGGGTGACTCCCGTGATGGGCGAGCTGTATGGGCTGCGCACAAATGAGGAGATTGTTGACGCCACCTATGGCTTCATTTGGTACACGTAGGGGGCCGCTCCCCTTGGACCGCTTGGACCCCTGCACCCTCCCCACTGGGAAAGAATAAATGCTCTGGAGACCTGCCTGCCTGTGTCCCAGTGACTGAGTGACTGGCGAGTGGGGCCCCATTGGGTTACACATAGCCTGGGGACACAGGGTCTCGACCTGGGGACTCTGCAGAAGTTGCCAGGTGGGCTGGCCTCAAAACATACCCAGAGACCACCCCTGGATCCATCAGCCTTGGCTCACACCCTTCCAGGCTGGGATTCCCCCTAACCCCGCACCCTGGGCACATCAGTGAGTGGGGGACCTAAATAGCAGAGCATGGGACGAAGGGGCGCCAGAGGCGAGGCCCCTTGCTCCCAGGCCGGGACCCCATTTCAGGGGTCCCTGCCTGTCCAGACTTCGTTTCCCTCCATTCCCAAGGCAGCTCCACTCCTGGCACGAAAGGGTTAAGTCAGCCTGCGCCTGCCAGCCAATGGCCGCGCGCAGCGCCTTCGCGGCGCCGCCTGATTGGTGGATGCACAGGGTGGGCGGGGAGGAGGCCCTGCGCCTGGGATGCTCTTAAAAGGCTGTGGCTGTGGCCGCAGGGCTCCGCGCACCAGCTCACCTCGGCCATGAGCAGCGCGGCCCGCCCGGACCCAGCGGAGGCGCCCGAGGAGCGGCGTTTCCTCAGGTCAGCCAGGGATGGGGATGCCAAAGACCATGCATGGCAGGGATGCAGCCTGAAGCCAGCGGCATCATGGGCAGGGCATGGCTGGGAGGGGTGTCTCACGGGCTAGATGGATCAGAGGCAGGGGCATGGCCAGGAGGGAGCCTGGGGGTTTCCAAGGCCCACCCCGCGTTTCGCTGGAGAGAGGAAGCCTCCAGCCCACTGCTGCCAACGCTGCCTAAGCTTCGTTGCCAGGGAAACTGCATCTGCCTCAGGCTCACCCCTAAGTGAATCATTCAGCAGCACCTCTAGAAGCTCTCCCATCACCCCTCAACTCAGTCCAGGCCCACCGCCCCTTTCCATCTGTCCTGGGGACCCTGGAGCGCCCACCTGCTGGGAAGAGCTGAGGTCTTAGCTCCTCAAACGTTCACACCCCTCTTGGTGGCCCACCTGCTACTGTCTCCTGGACCAGAGAAGGAAACTGAGGCCTGGGGACGGAAACCACTGTGTGAGCCAAGGCTAGGGAGATTTTTGAACACATGAGCCACTTATCAGTAGTTTGCTTGGATTTGGGGTCTCTAGCTGCCAGCTGTGGCTGTGTCTCTCACCTCATCCTGAGTTATATTGTGTCTTTCTTTAAGGCCCTGTGATCTGGGACTCCAAGCAGGGCTGTAGACCTCAGTGTAAACCACTGACAGCACATTCATCTGACATCCCCTTGTCTGTCCTCCTGTGCCCACTCTCCACTCAGGCCCTCAGGGCAGATGTTGTCCAGTGACTGGCTGATGTCCAGATTGAGCCTGTAGACCCAGCTCGTCCTAGACAGAAGGAAGCTGGAGCTGTGATTTCACCTGGCGTGGGGGATGGTGGGGCCAGTTGTGCAGGATCTCAAAGGCCAACTGAGGAGTGATGGGGCACTGTGGGGTGGGTAGGAGTGGAACGTGGAGAGCAAGGGGAGAGGAGACAGTGAGGTTAGAAACATAATGGGTGTGTAGGTGTAGTGAGGAATTTGAATATTCTCTGAATATTGGGAAGCCAAAAGCAGGCTTGAGGCAAGTGGCGATATGATGGTGTTCAGGTTTTCAAAGCCCCCATGGCTCTTGTATTGAGGAGGAGTTTAGGGGCTGGGAGACTGCTGTAGGCAGCCAGGTGAGCAGTGGTGGTGGGCTGGTGGGCAGAGGCCTGAAGATGGAGAAGCAGATGGAGCCAAGGGAGCAGGGAGGGTCTGCCATGGGCAACCTGGCCCCAGGGCCTCACCTCCAAAAGAGCCCACTCCTGGAAGCATTTTTGGGAGAACAGGCCCAGTTGCTTTGAAAGCAAGTCACCTTCTTTGTGCTCTTGGGGAAATCCTCATGGTTCCTTTCATCTGGGGACTGACATCAGGAGAACGAAGAGGCACTTCATAACCAAGCCCCCTACCTCTGGCCAGTCCCACAGTGGTCTTGCCCTGTCCCCCTCCCCAAACCTGCCCTAATTCCCACTCACACCCCACCCAGAGCTGCCAGCGTCCCCACCCCCAGGCTCTTAGCCTGGACCATCCTCCCCATTATCACTCTAATGACCAGTTAGGCAGGAAGATAATGTTCCAAGTGGTGGCCTGAGGCCAAAGCTTCCGGACAGAGGAAGAAGAGGAATGCTCCCACCATTCTCATCTTCCCCTCACCCTCCTGTGGGGGCAGCAGGCTAGAGCTGTCATGGATGAAGGTGGAGGAATGAGCCACATTTCCAAACACACCTTCTCCAATGTTCTTTCCTGGGAGCTGGGCCTGTCTGCTCTTCATCTGACTCACCATGAGCTGCTTTTCCCCAACTGATCCTCCAACCTTATCTGAAGTTAGGTGGGGCTGAATCAGGCTCTGGTGGGCTGGGGTGACTCAGGGAATGTGTCCTCCCTGCCCTAAGCCTCAATCCCCCCCCCCATATGTGCACAGGCCCCCAAAGTGTCTTTCTGACCCAGTTTCTTAGTTTCCCTTGCTCGGCTCCAGTCACTCTGGCCTCACTTCTGTCCCTTCCATCTGCCAAGTTCATTCCCACTACAGGGCCTTGGCCCTCAGTGTTCTTGCATGTGAGTTGCCTCCCATAGTGCTCCAGGCCATCTCCTCCAAGAAGCGCACCCTGAGTCCCCCTTCCCGCAGCAGTCTTCATTCCTTACCTATGCCCCTCCCGCTGCCCGGCCTGATCAGGCTGCAAAATTGGTAGGAATGTTGTGGTCTCCCGCTTATAGAATTGGAGGAACCTAAAGATTCATCCCAAGAAAACTCTTGCTATCTGTAGGTCTGCCTCTGCTTCTTTGCTCGCACCCTGTATGGCTCTGGAAATAGACATCAAGGGTAGAAGTCTGCTTTCTCACTTGCTTCCTGCAGGACCCTGGGAAAGCCACTTGGCTTCTCTGAGTGGTTGAATATTTTCCAGGCCTATTACTACTACTACTACTACTACTACTACTACTACTACTACTACTACTACTGCTAGGGCCTTCTGGGCTAGGGGTAGGTGCTCTTCCTCAGCAGGAAAGAGTCCCGCTAGGGGAAGCTGGCATCAGGCCATAAACTCTGCCCAGCTGTCCCAATCCCTGATTCTGGAGTGAGGACTATTTCCATTCTTCAATGCCAGGTCTCTCCACAGCTCTCTCTGCAGCCACTAAGCCCATGCCCTTTGGAAGGCCCCTAAGCCAGGGCTAGCTTGGTCCTTGCTCTTGGAAGAGTCCAACACTTGACTGTCATTATTTTAAAATTCTTAAGTAACGGGGCCCATGTTTGCATTTTGAAATGGGCCTTGAAAATTATCTAGCCTACCCGGTCTTCACTTTTGCAAAAGAGAAAGCAAAACTCAGATGTGACAGATCCCAGTCACCTAGGGAGTTGATGGCTGACCTTCACTTCCAATGAGGAAGCCCCATCTCTCTGGCCACAATTATTGAAGGGTCACCAATAGGTCTGATAGCTGGGGGCCCCCCATCCCCCCTCCCTATGTGAGCCATCTAACTCCACCTCCCTCAGGCACCTCCTCCCCCAGCCCAGTCGGCCCCCTCCAGTATCCTGGAGTTTGCTTAGTGTTTTCCCCTGCATGAAACTAGTCCATCACCCTTCTCAGTCTCTCCCGCCGCATTCCTCCTTCTGGGTTCTTCCCGCGGCGGGTGGAGGGGTGGGGAGTGGACGGTGGAGTGGGGCGCATCTGGGTGGAGCTCCAGTCTCCCGCTTTGGGGCCCTAGAACATGCGCCACCACGCGCTCCTCGACCACCAGAGGGCGCCCGTGCCTTGGGCTCCGGCTTAAATCTCCCGCGGATCCGCTCTACCGCATGCATGTCTAATGGGGAAACGGAGGTTGGAGGTGACGCTAGGGCCTGGTTGGGAACGTTGGTGGAACGTTACTGGTTCCATCCGAGCCTCTCTAAGTCTTTCTCTCTCTGTGTCTTTGAGCGTCTCTCCCTACTCTGTCCCCTAGCACTGCGGAGGCGGCCGCCCTGGAGCGCGAGTTACTGGAAGATTACCGCTTTGGGCGGCAGCAGCTGGTGGAGTTGTGTGGCCATGCTAGTGCTGTGGCTGTGACCAAGGTATATAACCCCTGATCTTTGACCTTGACCCCATCCAGATGGCCAGCCCACCTAGAGCCCACCTAGAGCCGAGGCCTAGCTGGCTGCATGACCTGGGTGGCCAGAATGGTTCAGGAAGCCCCTTTTTGTGTGGAGCTTCTCCAGCCCACCACTTAGGAAACCGAGGCCTGGAGAGGCTCATCGCTGGTCTAGAAGGCAGGGCCCAAGACCCCAGTGTCAGTGAGGGTCAGGGCAGAGATAGGAGTCCCCAAAGACTCGGAGGCTGAGGCTGCAGCAGGATGCTCCTGGGTCCCTTTGTGCCCACCCACCTCTGCCATCTCCTGGATCTCAGTAAGGGACACCTCAGTTCCTGCAGGCGAGTGCTTCCAAATAACCCCACGCTGCAGATAGGGAAACTGAGGTCCAGATGCAGGGAGTGGCCTGCAAAGGGTAGGTCCCAGGAGGTAAGTAAGCAGAGCTGTCTGGATCTGGGGCAAAGCCCCAGTTTCGAGGTGCCTCCAAAGGACACGACAGTAATAAGTGATGACGCTGCCTTCCAGTGCTTTTGGCCACGGGTGTCAAACTGTGGGCCTGTTTCCTCCAAAACAAGCAAAATAAACTGACACCAGTTAATAAACCCAAATGCCTTAGAGAAGTGCCCCATGGTGTCAGGGCTCCAGCACGTAACCTTTCTCTTCCTCCTGGTCTTCCTCTCCTTCTTGTCACCACTGCCGACTTTCGTTAAACACAATTTCTTTAGGTAGGCTCAAGTTTTTTGTTTTTGTTTTTGTTCTTAAATGTTACTTTTTCCAAATGAAACCTATCCTGGGCAAAGCTCCCGCAGGAGAAGGAAATGATGACAATCAAAGCCCCACCAGTAAACCCAGTGGGGTAGACTCTTGCCTGGTCCTTGCCGACCGAACAGTCGTTTGGTTTTGCCCTGAAAGCCCCAAGTCTGTCTAGAAGGCCCTCTGTCCCAGCCAGCCCAGACATCGTTGCCCTCCCCTGGCCTCTGGTCTCAGGCTCTGGGTCTGGCATGGTGGGGTCACAACACCCTCGGGGTGGGTCAGGACCTCGCTGAGACCTTGGGGAGGAGAGAAAAAAAAAAAGGAGCACCTAGCCCTTTGCGTAGCTGGAGGTTGGAGTACTGCCAGGCCCCTGGGACCCCTGTCTCAGAGAGGCCCCATGAGTCTGTCAGTGCCATGGTCATTCCTGTTTGATAGAGGCCAAAGGAGCCAGGGAGAGGACAGGGGGCTGAGGCCATGCAGAGAGTCAGGGCAGGGCTGAGACCGGAACACCAGTGCTCCAAACTCTTGCGTTAAAGAGACGGAGGCACAGGCCCACAGAGACGCAGAGATTTCGGGAGATAGAGACAGACAAAGAGAGACACAGAGATGCGGGCACCAAAAGACTACGGAGACACAGATGGGGATAGACACAGCCAGAGATAGGGAGAAAGGTGACGTGACGGCAGAGGCAGGTGGAGAGAGACAGGGCACCTTGGGTTGGAAAAGTAACCCCCCACACACACTCCCAGCTTTGGGGCCTCCGGGAGGGGATGAGGCCTGGAAACGTGGGCGGGGGAGGGGCAGCCACTGCGATGGAAAAAGGTGGAAGAATGTCTGCAACTCAGTCGAGGATAAACAAACCGCACCCCAGGCGCCGGGTGGTGGCAGAAGGCACGTTTTCCTGCTCCAGCTTGGCAGAGCCTGAAGCAGGGACTCTGCATCTCCAAGGAGGAGCCCGAGGCCTCCAGAGGCCATGCCCTTTGCCCACAGTGCCTCGTCTCTATGCCCATGCCCCTCCCTTCTGCTACTCCAGGCCTCAGTTTCCCCACCCAAACAAGGAGGAATTCCAGACATCGTGCCTTTGCCTTTGCTGTGCCCCTTGCCAGGTGTTCCCCTTGCCTACTCTCTCCCGGAAGCAGAGGACAGTGCTGGTCGTGTGTGGCCCGGAGCAGAACGGGGCGGTGGGGCTGGTCTGTGCGCGGCACCTGCGGATGTTTGTGAGTAGCTAGGACCCCCTCGGCCTCCCAGGGTCACCCCCTCAACCCTGTCCTGGCAGAAATTGCTTCCTTCTCTTGACAGTGTCTCTGGCAGACACTGAGGCTGGAGAGGTGACAGAATAAGCCCAGTGCTTGCCCCAGGCAGGGTCTTCTGCCTGGTATCCAGGTCTGGGGGCTAAGGCCCAGCAGGAAACCTGGAAGGGCCCCCAGCGCTGACTCCTTTCTGTGGCCCTCACCCCCCACCCCCCCAAACCAGGAGTACGAACCGACCATCTTCTACCCTACACGGTCACTGGATGGGCTGCACCGGGACCTGACCACTCAGTGTGAGAAGATGGACATCCCCTTTCTGTCCTATTTGCCCACGGAGGTCAGTGCTTGGTGGCAAACGATGGGGGAAAGGAGGGGATGGTGCCCAAAGGCTGCCCCCTAACCCTGCCTGCTCTCTCAGGTCCAGCTCATCAACGATGCCTACGGGCTGGTGGTGGACGCCGTGCTGGGCCCTGGCGTGCAGCCAGGAGAGATCGGGGGTCCCTGCACACGGGCGCTGGCCACACTCAAGTTGCTGTCCATCCCCCTTGTGAGCCTGGACATTCCCTCAGGCATGCCAGGCAGGAAGGGGGGGGGTCTGTGGGGGGCTGGGGTGGGGGCCCTCTGCACCCCAGCTTCTGGTGGCCCCAGCCTGTCTCTGAGCCTCAGTTTCCCTTGCGTGGATGGCTCCTGCACTCTGGGTGAGGGTCATGCCCATCCCTCAGATAGGGAAGACCGAGGCTGCTGCCCAGGTGATCCCCTGTCCCATCCTTCCCCCACCCAGCCCAGCATGCCCACTGCCCACCCTGGCCCAGTTGCCTGGGCAGACGTGAGCTCACTCGGCAAAGGCCTCGCCCATCCTGGCCGCCGGCCCACGCCTGTTGGAGCCATTAGGCGACGGGCAGACGGAACAAACAGCTGCTGGCCAGCTGGACCCTCCACGGGGGTGGCCACACTCAGGGGATGTCCCCCAGCTTGCAAGACCTCAGGGCCATCCCATCAGGGTGCCACAGAGTGGGGGCTTAGCTACAAAGAGATGAGCTGTCTGGTCTGAGGGTGGAAACTAGGATCACAAAGGAAGAATTAAAGTCAGAGGCAGAAGGCTTTTAGTTAGTGGCTCCAGACTCTGATCACAAGCAGAGCGGAAGGCTAGGCCCCTAGTCTGAAGGAAGAGGCTCATTTGAGAGGCAGTAGAGGATGGGGCACAGTGAAGGAGGAGGTAGGGTCCTGTCAAAAGGCAAGAGCTAGTCTGAGGGCGAAGACAGAGATGTCAGAGGGAAGAGTCTCTAGTCAGAAGGAGGATGATGAACACTCAGGCCACATTCTGTCAGAGACAAGGACCGGGAGTAAGGGGACAGATCTTATGGGGGAGGCCTGCCTAAGGATGGAGGCAAGTCTGTCCTCTCCCTGGAGAATGGGGATCTGTTAGAGGGGGAAGGCTGGCTAGGAAGCCCCAAAGGAGAGCCTCTAGCCTAAGTGGGAAAGCTCAAGACTGATAGGGGGTAATGGGGACAGATGCTGGATCAGAAGGCAGAGGCATGGGTCTGACTGCGAAAGGGCAGCAAGTGGAAATGATGGACTCTAAAGGCAGAGGCTGAGTCAGATAGAGAAGAAAAAATTAGTAGCATGAGGGGAGCAGGGGCAGAAAAGTATGAGGGCAGACGATCTGGTCAGAGGAGGAGGGGAACATCTCCAAGGAGAGGGAGACACTCGTCTGAGGGCGGAGGCCCAGTTCTGTGGGGAGGCAGGTCTGACCAAGACGCAGGTATCAGAGAGCAGAGGCTGGGTCTGATGGGGAAGGAGAAGTGGGTGGTGAGCAGGCCAGTCTCTGAAGGCAAGCATCCCTCCCAGCTCCCGATTCCCTCCCCTCCTGCCCCTCTTCCCTCAGGCTGGGACGCGGAGACCGGCGGCGGCGACACCGAGGATGGGCTTCGGCCCGACGTGCTGGTATCGCTCGCCGCGCCCAAGCCCTGCGCCGGCCGCTTCTCTGGCCGCCACCACTTCGTGGCCGGCAGGTTCGTGCCCGACGACGTGCGCCGAAAGTTCGCTCTGCGCCTGCCGGGATACACGGGCACCGACTGCGTCGCGGCGCTGTGACCGCGCCCGCACCCTGGCGGCTTGGACCCGCGCCAATAAACAGAGGTCCCACCACCACCTCGCCTCCTCCTTCTCTGTGCGCCGGGTTCGCCGCCCGGGGGGCAGCCTCGGGAAGGGAACTGCCCGCGTCCCCCAGAGCGCAGGCCGGAGGGACGGAGGGTAGTCGTCGAGGGGGGACTTCCCCGTTGGCCGAGAAAACTAGCGCCAGAAGAGTAGAGGGTAGATTCAGGGTGGGACTTCCAGCCCGCTCGGGGTGGCGTAACACCAACGGGGTTGAAGTTAGACCCGATGGAGGATTTCTCGCCGCCTAAAGGGCTGCCTAAAGCGTGAGTGTTTGGGCAGCTTCAGGCTCGAGTCCAGGAGAGGCACGTCCCACAGGCAGCTTGGGACCCAAGGTGGAGAATGGAGTGGGTTGAGGGAGGGACTTCTAGCTGGCGACGGGGGGTGGGCAGGGCGGGGGAGAATGCAGGCCAGCCTGAGGGCGGAGGCACAGCCGGACGCACCGAAGGGGGCGACCCGGAGAGGTTGCTTAGCGCACCGAAGTCACCCAGGGCCAGGGAGCTTGGCTCGGGGTGGGGCGGGGCCTGGACGGGGCGTGGCCTGCGGTCCCCTCCCGCCCCCACCCTCAGCCCCAGCGGCCGCCCGACCCGCGGGAGTCAGATCCGCGCGCGCCGCGGAGCCCGGACCCTCCCTCGGACGCTCGGACCCGGCCATGGCATCACTGCCGCCACTACTCTGCCTCTTTGTCGCCGCCGCGCACCTGGCGGGGGCTCGAGGTGAGGCGCCCCCTGACCCCAGCCCAGACCCCTAGGCGCCCTGGCAGCCCACCTGGCTTGCAGCCGCTTCCGGAGAGAGAACCGGGGGATCCGCTCGCATCCGCAGGCCCGGGTTCCCCTGGAGTGAGGGGGCATCGGGGAGATGGTCCCTTGGGGAGGGGAGGAAACTCTCTGTACTGGCCCAGGATTAAGGAGTCTGAGCCGTCCCCTCTCACATAACTCCTCTCCTCCTCCACACACACACACACCATTCAGTAAAATTCCCATCTCTGGAACACCCAGTGGAGAGGGCACTGGGTCCATTTCTCAGATGAGGAGACTGAGACACAGACAGGGAAGGGACTTGTCTGAGGTCATCGTCCAGCCTAGCTGTCTTAGATAACTCAAGGTCAGAGATGCCAGGTTGGATTCCAAAGACTTCCCAATGCCAGCTTCGGCCCCAAGTGAAGGGATGGAAGGTACACGGAGGGAGGGACTTCCAGCCAGCAAATGGATGAAGGGGAATGCAGAGTCACCCCCAACTGAGCTCATAGCCACTGAGTACACTCAGGGAGAACTGGGTCTGGGGGGCAGAGCAGATGCACAGATTTCCCCAGTCCATGGCATCTGGGCCAGGGCAGAGGGAAGGATGGGGCTGCAGAAGATTGGGGGTAGGGGTCACAGGGAGGCTTCGCCTGGAAGGGGGAGGGGGAGGTCCTGTATTCCTTGGGGTCAGCCAGAGTTAGCTTCTGGCTTCTTGGAGCCTCAATTTTCTTCCCTGTGAAATGGGGATGATCATGAGAGCATCTTGCACAGAAGCAGCTCACAGAAGTCTCCATCAGCATGCTTCCTTCCCCCCCTCACACTCCTCACCCTATCCACAGTCACCAGCCACCCTGAGGAGCCCACAGCAACTGCCTGGGGCTTTGAAGGTCCATCACTGCGCCCTGGACAGTCCTCACCAGCCCTGGAGGACTGGGAAGGTGAGTCATCCTGGGTCCAAGTCCTGACTCTGCTGTGGACTTACTGTGCAAGCTCTGGCTGGTAGGATCATGTGAGGATGGGACACAAGAGGTAGAAGGGCCCCGTACCATCCTGGTCCCCGGAAATGGTGGCCCCTGGCATAGGTGTCCCAAGAGGTCTAAATTTTGGAAGCAGAGGGGTTAGAGTTCAGGCTGTTTGTCAAGGAGGAAACCAATGGAGGGTGTGTGTGTGGGGAGATGCCTCCTCCCCCCTACTGGAAGCAGCATGCAGGGTGCTTCCAGTAGATTCCAGACTTCTAGTTCTGGAACCTGGGTCTCTAGTTTCCTAGCTGGGAAATTCACTCTCAATTCAGGAAAGGAGTGAGCACCCCCTAGTGGTGGTGGGTGGGGGGAGGTTTGATGGAAGCGGAATCTGAGCTCTGGGAGGCCAAGCCCTTCCCACCTGTGGCTTCTGTGAAACAGAGGTTGCCTGCTGGGTTTCCCAGGCAGTGAGCAAGGGCCCAGCTGGCTCGAACCTGGAGTGGCCAGGCGATGAAAAGCCACAGCTAGGGCTGGTCTCAGGCCCAACTCCTCCTGCTGCCCTTGTACCTCCTCATACCTCAGGGGTTCTGAATTCTGAGATGGGGGCAGGCTCAATTCTAAGGTTGGGAAACTGGTGAGACAGTGGCAAGATGTCAGCCTGCACCGATGGGCAAGCTCAAGAATTGGGCAGCAGAACTGGGGCTGGTGCTAGGGGAGGCCAAACCCCCCCTCCCGCCCCCCGGATCCCTTTATAACTCCTTCTGCCCGAGTACCCTGGATCTGGGCGGGGTCATGGGCGGGCTGCGTCAGCCCGTGCGCAGTGGATGTGGGGTGACCGTTTTAGACAGCAGGGTAAGGCCCTTACCTCGGAGATGGGGGGTGGGTATGTAGCTTTCCGGGCCCTTGCATGCACTGATGGGGCCCGACAGGCTGCGGCCCGGGTCCCAGCGCATGCGGTTCCCGCAGAGGCCAGCGAGTGGACGTCCTGGTTCAACGTGGACCACCCCGGCGGCGATGGCGACTTCGAGAGCCTGGCTGCCATCCGCTTCTATTACGGACCAGCGCGCGTGTGCCCGCGGCCGCTGGCGCTAGAGGCGCGAACCACGGACTGGGCCCTGCCATCCACTGTAGGCGAGCGCGTGCACTTGAACCCCACGCGAGGTTTTTGGTGCCTCAACCGCGAGCAGCCCCGCGGCCGCCGCTGCTCCAACTACCATGTGCGCTTCCGCTGCCCTCTCGGTGAGGGCGGGGTCTGGGGGCGGGGCCTGCGAGTGGGGTGGGCGGGGCTAGGGAGAGGGCGGGCTCGCGATCAGTCATGCTGAGGAGAGAGCGGGGATTGGCCGGGATAGATCACAGGTGGGTGGAGCCTGAATGGATGGTACTGGGGGAAGGGGCAGGGCTGGGGGGGCGTGGTTAGGAAGAGGCCTCAGGAGCCGGCAAAATCAGATGGGGCGGGGCTTTCGAAGGGAGGGGCTGCCAGTAAGGGCCCAGGTGGGGCACAGGAGGGAGCCCCCAGGAGCCCATCTCTCTCCTGCTGCTCTCATTTGTTAATGTCACTACGTTCTGTGGGGGCGTGTTTTGACCCCAACTATGTGAGGGATGCAGGGAGAACAGCAGGGCTAACTTCTGAGGGAGCTCATCTGGGGTTGGGGGAAGTGGGGCGGTGCCTCAACTGCGCCTTCAACAGGTGTGCCTGGGGAACAACTGATGGGGGCAGTGGGCAGGGCCTCTGTCTGGGGTAGACCCACCCTCGGATGAACATGGTGGGGGCACCCTCCAGTCCCATATTGTTACCAGATTTCCAAAGAGGCGCAGTCCCTGGGGTGGGCGGCCGCCTCACCTTCCCCCCTCTCCGCCCTTACCGCAGAGGCCACGTGGGGCGCGTGGGGCCCGTGGGGTCCCTGTTCAGGGAGCTGCGGGCCAGGGCGTCGCTTGCGCCGCCGTCGCTGCCCAAGCCCGGCTGGAGATGCGTGTCCGGGGCGTCCCGTGGAGGCTCAGAAGTGTGTAAGGCCTACATGTCCAGGTAGGAGGGATGGGGCCTGGAGGAAAGTGTTGAGTTAGAGGCCGGGGCTGGATGTGGCCAGTTTTGAAGGGTACGTGGGGGGCAGAGGCAGGTTGGGATGGAGCCTGATGGGGCAGAGGGGTGGAAGGGAAGAGGTGGGTCCTGGAGGGCCAGAACTTGGACCACATGGAGACTGGCCCTTCAATCCCTTCTGGGGCCCTGAGGAGCATTGGTGAATGTGTACATCTGGATGGGTGGACGCCTCGAGGGTCGTGTCCAGGCGTGTGTGGATCCAGTGGGCATTACCTTGGGTGCACCACTGAGTGTCTGTATGGCCTCGTGGATGCGGACACACACAGAAGCTGGCTCACGTACTCGGGGTGCACACGCGTAGCATTTACAGCCGCCACCGGCCCCGACGCCCACGCGGACACGCGCTCACACCCTGGCAGACACCATGCCCATGCCCTCCCAGGGCCAGACACCAGGCCAGCCAGGAGGCGACTGGAAATTCCGATCTGCCTGGGCTCCACAAACATGGTCTGGAGACTGCACCCGCAGAGCCCATGGCAGGGTGGGGGAGCACGGTAGCCAATGGGGTAGTGGGGTCCCCACCCTACCCCGCCTGGCTCTGCCCTCCTGACGCCTCTGCCCTGAAGTTTCCAGCGGAATTTTCCATTTTATGGAGAAACCGCAGGATTGGGAGGGGAGGGAGATGTTCTGAGCCCAAGACCCAACCCCTAAACGGGCCCCCAGCCCCTGCTGGACATTTTCTTTCCTGCTGGAAGGAGCCTCTCTGTCTTGTGAGAGTCACTTCTCCTGTCCCCTCCTCCAGGGCATTTTCCCTATCCCTCGGACCACAGGTCCCTCCCTCTGCCCCAGTTCTGACTACTCAACCACATATCCCCACTCACACTAAGGATTGTTCCAAGCAGGGCCATGCTGAGGTCTCTTAGGGGCGCAAAGGGGAGTGTCTTGGCATCTTTGCTGAGTGACCGAGTGGAAGGCCCCCCCAGGAGGGAGTGAAGAGGCTCCCCTGTCCCTCTGCTTCCCTGTGTCCCCCAGGGTGCAGCTCCAAGGCCTGCAGGTGCCCTGAGCACATCCTTCTGGGCTCGGTGGTCACCCCATCTGGGCGTCCACTGCCAGGAGCCAGGGTCTCCCTGAGAGATTGGTCTGGCACTACGGCCATCACTGATGCCCATGGAACCTTCCGGATGCCTGGAGTCTGTGCCAGTAGCCGGGCCAACGTCAGTGCCCAGATGGATGGCTTCTCTGCAGGCCTGGGCCAGGCCCAGGCCAATGGCTCCATCTCTGCTGTGGTCACTGTTGTCCTTAATAAGTTGGGTAAGTGCCTCCTGGCAAGGAGGGTGAGGGGGCTTCTGAGAAGCTAAGAAGGAAATTCTGGATGACACCAAGTACTTTGGAGGATGGGATGCAGCATGAGGTCACTGGGGAAGAAATAAGATGTGACATGGACATTGGAGAAGGCATAACACTAAATGCGGTATCACGGGGGAGTGAATAAAATGTGAGACATTGGAGAAGGTACGAGGTGAGACAGGGACTTGCAGAGGGAAGCAAGCATTAAGATGGGGGCAGTCAGGGACGCCTGGGTGGCTCAGTTGGTTAAGCAGCTGCCTTCGGCTCAGGTCATGATCCCAGCGTCCTGGGATCGAGTCCCACATCGGGCTCCTTGCTCAGCAGGGAGCCTGCTTCTCCCTCTGCCTCTGCCTGCCACTCTGTCTGCCTGTACTTGCTCTCTCTCTCTCCCTCTCTCTCTGACAAATAAATAAAAAAAAAAAAAAAAAAAAAAAGGATGGGGGCAGTCAGATTAGTTGGCTCAGTCAGTTAAGTGACTCTTGATTTTGGCTCGGGCCATGTTCTCAGAGTCATGAGATCAAGCCCCGAGCTGGGCTCCATGGGGAGCGTGGAGCCTGCTTACGATTCTCTCTCTTCTTCTCCTTCTGCCCCTCCCTGCTCACATATTCTCTTTCTCTTAAAAAAGGGGGGGGCACTATTTTGGGGCACCTGGCTGGCTCAGTGGACAGAGCATGTAATTCTTGATCTCAGGGTCATGAGTTCCAGCCCCATGTTGGGCACAGAGCCTACTTAAAATTTTTAAAAAAGATGGGGCACCATTTTGAGCAGCCTTGGGATGAAATTGAATGAGGAGGTCATCGGAAGAGGCACAGGTGAAACAGGGCATCCCTGGAAGGGAAAGGATGGGGCCCTGCCATTGGGAAGGGTTATTGGGAGAAGTTGGGATGGGGCAGGGCCCTGACCTTTGCCACCTTTGCCCCCAGAGAAGCCCTACCTGGTGAAGCACCCTGAGTCCCGAGTGCGAGAGGCGGGACAGAATGTAACCTTCTGCTGCAAGGCTTCAGGCATCCCCCTGCCCAAGAAGTACTCCTGGTGAGTGCCCTGCCCCATGCCCAAGGGCCTTGCACCCAGCATTGTGGTTCCACTGGGTTTCCCCTGATAACGTGGTGCCTCGGAGACTGGGAGGTGGCTGCTCTGCACCTTCCTGGGCTGTGTGTGAGGCTTGGGACAGGTGCAGCCCCTTCCCTACACCAAGGGCCTCCATGGTATTGCCCATCTGCCACCCAGGTTCCACAACGGGACCCTGCTGGACAGGCGAGAACACAGGTACGGGGCCCATCTGGAGCTGCGGGGGCTGCGGCCAGACCAGGCAGGCACCTACCACTGCAAAGCATGGAATGACGCAGGGGCTGTGCGCTCGGGCACTGCCCGCCTCACTGTGCTTGGTGAGCACCCTCGGCCCCCCAACCTTAAGTGTGCTCTGAAACTGAACTGAGACCTAACACCAGCCAAAGTCAACCCCAAATGGAGCCCCAACTTTAGACGGCTCTCTTTCCATGCCGAGTCTGATCCCAGGCCCCCACTGAACCCCTGGGTTGAGTCCTGACCCCAGTTCGGGCCCCCAAACTTCAACTCAAATGGAAACCTCCCTCTACCTCTGATCTGATTGATTTCTCACTCTGCAGCCCCGGGCCAGCCAGCCTGCAATCCCCATCCCCGAGAGCACCTGATCAAGCTCCCAGATGACTGTGGTCAGTCTGGCAGTGGCCCCACCTACTTGGATGTGGGGCTCTGCCCCGACACCCCGTGCCCCAGCCCAGCAGGCTCCAGCCCCCGGTGTGGGGACACAGGCTCCCGCTGCTGCTCTGTTCGCCGCCTGGAGAGCAGAGAAATCCACTGCTCCAACTATGTCCTCCCGGTCAAGGTGGTGGCTGAGTGTGGCTGCCAGAAATGTCTGCCCCCTCGGGGACTGGTACGCGGACGTGTACTGGCTTCGGACTCAGGGGAACCCCTGAGCTTCGCCCAGATCCTGCTAGGCCAGGAGCCCATCGGATTCACCTCCTACCAGGGTGACTTCACCCTGGAGGTGCCTCCCTCCACCCAGCGGCTGGTGGTAACTTTCGTGGACCCCAGTGGGGAGTTCATGGACACTGTCAGAGTCCTGCCTTTTGACCCTCGAGGGGGCGGCGTGTACCATGACGTCAAGGCCATGCGGAAGAAAGCCCCCGTCATCTTAGATGCCAGTGAGAGCAACACAATCCCTCTTGGGGAGCTGGAAGACGAGGCCCCACTGGGCGAGCTGGCCCTTCCCGCGGGAGCCTTCCGCAGAGCCGATGGCGAGTCCTACACGGGGGCTGTGGAGGCCCGGGTGACGTTCGTGGACCCCCGAGATCTCACCTCGGCGGCCGCCGCCCCCAGTGACCTGCGCTTTGCGGACAGCGACGGTGAGCTGGCCCCGCTGCACACCTATGGCATGTTCTCGGTGGACCTCCGCGCCCCCGGCTCCGCCGAGCAGCTGCAGGCGGGGCCCGTGGCGGTGCGCGTGAACGCCGGCCAGATCCGCATGGCGGGCCACGCGGAGGCCCTCAAGCTGTGGTCGCTGAACCCTGACACAGGCCTGTGGGAGGAGGAGAGCGGCTTCCAGCGGGAGGGGTCGGCAGCCCCTCGGGTCCGCAGGGAGGAGCGGGTCTTCCTGGTGGGCAACGTGGAGATCCGCGAGCGGCGTCTGTTCAACCTGGACGTCCCCGAGCGCCGCCGCTGCTTCGTGAAGGTGCGCGCCTACGCCAACGACAAGTTCACCCCCAGCGAGCAGGTGGAGGGCGTGGTGGTCACGCTGGTCAACCTGGAGCCCGCCCCTGGCTACTCGGCCAACCCCCGTGCCTGGGGCCGCTTCGACAGCGCGGTCACCGGCCCCAACGGCGCCTGCCTCCCCGCCTTCTGCGACGCGGACCGGCCCGACGCCTACACCGCGCTGGTCACGGCCACGCTGGGCGGGGAGGAGCTGGAGGCCGCCCCCTCCCGGCCCCGCCCGCTCGCCGCCTCCGTGGGCGTGGCCCAGCCCTACCTGGACAGGCTGGGGTACAGGCGCACCGACCACGACGACCCGGCACTCAAACGCAATGGCTTCCGCATCAACCTGGCGAAACCCAGGCCCGGCGACCCCGCCGAGGCCAACGGCCCGGTGTACCCGTGGCGCAGCCTGCGGGAATGCCAGGACGCCCCGGTGACCGCCAGCCACTTCCGCTTCGCGCGCGTGGAGGCCGACAAATACGAGTACAACGTGGTCCCGTTCCGCGAGGGCGCGCCGGCCTCCTGGACTGGAGACCTCCTGGCCTGGTGGCCCAACCCCCAGGAGTTCCGGGCCTGCTTCCTCAAAGTGAAGATCCAGGGTTCCCAGGAGTACATGGTCCGGGCGCACAACGCGGGGGGCAGCCACCCGCGAACCCAGGGCCAGCTCTACGGGCTCCGGGATGCCCGCAGTGTCCGAGACCCCGAGCGCCCCGGCACATCCGCCGCCTGCGTGGAGTTCAAGTGCAGCGGGATGCTCTTCGACCAGCGTCAGGTGGACAGGACGCTGGTGACCATAATGCCCCAGGGCAGTTGCCGCCGTGTGGCGGTGAACGGGCTCCTGCGGGATTACTTGGCCCGGCATCCCCCACCTGCCCCGGCTGACGACCCCGCGGCCTTCAGCATGCTGGCCCCACTGGACCCTCTGGGTCACAACTACGGTGTCTACACGGTCACCGACCAGAGCCCGAGGCTGGCCAAGGAAATCGCCATCGGCCGCTGTTTTGATGGCTCCTCTGACGGCTTCTCCCGGGAGATGAAGGCCGACGCTGGCACAGCGGTCACCTTCCAGTGTCGGGAGCCACCAGCCGGCCGGCCTAGCCTCTTCCAAAGGCTGCTGGAGGCCCCGGCAACAGCGCTTGGTGACATCCGCAGGGAGATGGGCCAGGCAGCCCGGGCACAGGCTCAAACCACAGGTCGCCTCCGTACCCGCCGGGGCAGGACCCAGCAGTGACCTGGGCTCCCGGCCTCACTCCTCTGCCTTGCCCCGGACTCCTCTGTACCTGGGAAGTCTCAGCCCCTTCCCCAAATGCTCCCTTCCCCCAGGTTTCTGGGCGCCCCCCTCCTCCCCTGCCCAGAATTCAGTCAAGACCTAGGAGTGTCCGATGGTGGAAATGCCAGGCAGGGGACCGTTGCTGTGTGACACGGAATGGTGTTCTTCCTGATGGCGGGAGCCAGCATCCTGGGAGACCATCGGGCATCTGACTGAGGCCCGGGGGGGTTTTGCTCCCAGCTTGCGTGCTGGCTCTGATTTTATGTATGTTTTGACCTTGATTTCAGATATTTTGCCCTTTAGGATTTCCGACTGTCGCCTGAAGCGCCTTCTCCGTGTCGCTGAGCTGGGTGCTATGTTGGGTCCTCTGCCCCAAGCTTTGTTCTAGGGGTTATTTATTGAAACGAAGCCCATGGGGCTGGTCAAGGGGTTCGGGGAGGGGTAGTGTCCCGGCCCAGTGAATGTTAGGCAGGGGCTTCTTGGTTCCCGGGGCTGAGGGGCACAATTCTCACAGGTTTGGTGCTTGGAGACCCCCTCACCCCCAGGGGGGTTGGGGCAGGGAATCAATTAAAGATGCTTCATTTTCAACTCATGGTGTCAGTCTTGGGGCGTGAAGATGGAGACTGGGGCTGCTGGCCCCAGATCTTGGCAAGTGGACACCCGGACACGAGTGTGCGAGCTGCTCAGAGGACTTGGCGAGGTCCCAGATGGGCCTCAGGCCGGTCTGTGGGTCTTAGCTGAGGCGCGCAGAAGTGTGTCTGTGACACGTGTGTGCAGAGCCGCCTCGTGGGCAGCCTGAGCCTGTGCGGCCCCGACCGCTGAACACGGTAGCAGCTGCCGCCTTGGCCTTCTCCTCTGAGCCTGGCTATGGCCGGCGGCTCCCATCTGGCCCCATGCCCGAGGGCTGCAATGGGCAGGGAGGGGGCCCTGGCAGGGGCGCAGGCCCCCAGGCGGCAGGAGCTGAGGCTGCTCTGGACTTCTCAGCCAGGGCCACGCTGCCCCATCCTCTGCCCCACCCACTGAGGCCTGGCCACGCCTTGGCCACATGGTGACCAGGCTGCCCAAGGCCATGGCCCCAGACCCTCTCCCTCCGCAGGACTGGTGGCAGGAGGTGGCAGGACGCTGTGGCTGGCTCTCGGTGTCCACCAGCCCTCCTGGCACCCCGTGGCACGGGAACTGTTCTGACCACATCCTCACTTTCCAGACAGAGAAACTGAGCCCCCAAAAGGAGAAGCGAAGGGCTGCCAGCGCTCTGGGGTGAATCCTGGCAGGAATAGGGCTGCCAGGATGGCCCAGCGGCTGCGCTCCAGCACATGCGTGAGACTCCCTTGGCCCCAGGAAGGCGTCAAAGCGGCTTGCTGGGGACCTGAAATGCAAGGCATTGTGCCTTGTTCATCGCCCCAGGGATGGGGTGACAGCAGGGAGTGAGGGTGCGGGGCTGTTCCCTTAACCCAGGGTATGCTCAGGCCCTCTGCATGCCCACCTACACATTTCCCCTTCCAGCGCCGGCCTGCCCGCTCCCCTACTTGCTGCCCCCACCCCTCCCGCCCACCCCACCATCTACCTGTCCAGCATTTGGAGATGTCAGCTCTGTGCCAACAGCCAGGGTCTGGAGAGGGCCTGGCCTTGGTAGGGAGATAGGCTCCCCCACAGACCCCAACACACACCTGTGGGGGCAGCACTCAGCCCACACTGTCCGCTGGCTCTTGTCCATCCCGAAACCCCTCAGGCTGACCCCTCAGCTAATCTCTCCAGCCCTCATGCCTTTGTCCAGGCCATTCCCTTCATGGGAACAACCTTCCCCTGCCCAGGGGGTGGTCTTGGGGGTCCAGAGGTGGGGGAGAATATGATGAACCCAAGGGCCTCAGCCCCAGTCTCTGAGGTGGGCCTCAGGACTCTGCCATCGTCGAGGTTTGGAAGGACTTCGTTGCCCATTCCCCAGCCTCTCCCTGGATGGGCTACGATGGACAGGAGTGGAGAGATGCCCCCTCGAGAGCCAGGGGGCATGTGCATTTACCCAGAACTCACTGTGTCTATGACGCTAGCTGACAGGGAGGCCCTGATTCAGAGGGGCACGTCCTTGGCCAAGGTGACCTGGGCTCCGAGCTTACCTGCCCCAAAGCCCTGCCTCAGGCTGCCCGGTGGGGTGCCGGGGACAAGCAAGTGCCAGGGGGGCTCTCCCTGCAGCGGGCGGGTAAAGCTGGCTTCCAGGCCGAGAGTGATGAGGTGTCAGGCGTCAAGGCCAAATACCTTTCACGGAGAGAGCATCGAGGCTGTGACTGCTGCCAGACCCGGGGCAGCTGGGGTGGGGGCGGGCAGCTGGTCTCCCTTCCCTGGGGCGGGGCAGGGGTGGATGGACGTCATCTCGAAGCCCCCTCCTCAGATGCCATGGCTGGGCCAGGAGGACGAGGGGCTTCTGGAAGGAAGTGGACCAGGGAGGACATTCCAGGTGGAGGACACGGCCAAAGCCAATGCCTGGCACAGGGCAGGGACGGCAGCCCTGGCTCCTCCCATCCCTGCTGACATTTTTTAAAAGGACAGCGCTTAACTCCAATTTCCAGATGAGGAAACTGAGTCTCCAAGACAAAGAAGCCGTCAGCCTGAGCTGACAGCCCTGTGCCTCTTGCTGCTGCCTTGTGACCCCATTCGAGTAGAACCAGGAGTCCAGCCCCCTCCCTCCTGGAATGCTGGCCATCTGCCTCCTGGTAAATCCATTGCTCTCCTCCCACAAACCGAGGCTGCCAGACCACACCCCCTCAGCCTGGGGAGAGTGGGGGGCATGAGGCCCTCCCCCAGAGACCCTGGCTCCAGCCACCCGTGGGGTCAGCTCAGGGCACAAGAGGGCCCTCAAGCCCGCCCACGGCATTTTAGACTTTTATAATTTTAGAACCAGGGGTTCTTAAAATTCCTAGCACTGTGAGTGGGAGAAAAATCTTGGAACAATGCTTAAAACAAGAGAGTCGTAAAACCGCAGAATCCAAGAGGAGGAAGAGAATCATGAGCACACATTAAGCACTGACTAGATGCAAGCCCTTCCTGCTGGCCCACGGCCTGACTCACTTCAAGGGTATTTAATGTGCATTTATTTATTTATTTATTTATTAAAAGATTTTATTTATTTATTTGACAGAGATCACAAGCAGGCAGAGAGGCAGGCAGAGAGAGAGAGTGGGGGAAGCAGGCTCCCCGCCGAGCAGAGAGCCCAATGTGGGGCTCGATCCCAGGACCCTGGGATCATGACCCGACCCAAAGGCAGAGGCTTTAACCCACTGAGCCACCCAGGCGCCCCTTAATGTGCATTGATTGTCTTGGGGTTAAAATAGGCTTGTAGGGCGGGTAATTTTCACACAAACAACTCCCATTTCACAGGTGAAGGAACTTGCCCGCAGTCACAAAGCAAACAGGGACACTGTGGGCTGGGGGGGTGGGGAGGGCAATATTTCCCAGAGAAGGGGACGTAGGTGGTGGGTTTTGAAGGATGTGTAGGAGTTCACCCATAGGCAAGACAGGAAGGGCGTTCTGGGCAGCTACAAATGTGTCTGTGAAGGCAGGAAGAGGGAATCCTCAGGAGGACATGGAGAGCTGAGGCAGAAGGGAAGCACGAAGGGTGATGAACGGAGACTTGAATGCTGAGTGGGAAGCTCGAGCTATCTCTAGCAGGTGATAGGGAGCCACGGAAGGTGCTGGAGCGGAGGAAGGTACACAATTTCTCATAACAAAGAATCCTCTGGAGCTGGTGTGGGATTCAGTTTGTTGGAAAGTGTTTCTTTTATGGAACTGCAGTCTGCCTCTTCCCACGTGGCAGCCCTTGTGGGGTCCAAGCCCTACAGGCCGGTGCCCCCTCCCCTCCGGTTGCCTCCTATCCTGGCTGAACATTGCTGGCTCCTCCATCGAGGCCTCGTGGACCTGGCGCGGCCACCCACCACTTCCCCGGCCCCGTCTGTCTCTCTCATCAGCCCTCGGAGTTGGGTACGTCCCAGTCTCAGACCCCAAAGACTGGAGCCAGCCTGGCGGGGAGACCTGGCTTCAAGGCGGCTGAGGGGCGGAATGGTGGAAACAGAGGCAGGGTGCCCGCAGAGCAGAACGGGCCAGGTGAATTGCTGCTGTCCTGCTGCCTCACCCCTCCCAGGGCCTGGGTGCAGGGTCTAGGTAGGTCAGAGGGAGGAGACCCCAGGCCAAGGAGGAGTGACAGACACCAGCATTTTGGCACGTATAGGCAAGGGAACAGAGGCTGCCCTACCCAGGGTCACAGCCGACGAGCAGCATTTGGAACCAGCCTCCTGCATGATCCATTCCCAGGTTACACTGTCCCTGTCACACCCTGTCCCTGTCCTCCCCAGACACACCCTCACATACCTCCAGCGATTCCTTCTTGTCACCCATTTGGGTGATGCTGTCACTCTTGATGACAGCTCTACATGCAGTCGCCAGCGCCCCGAAGCGCGTGTGGCCAGACTTGCCTGGTGTGCTGGATACCCCCGCCGGGCAGGGCGCTGTCCCACCCCCAGCAGCCGCCAGGGGGGCAGCAACCCCTGACCTGCAGGCCCACGCCCCAGGGTCATGGGACAGTGTGTGCAGCCAAGTGCACCTGTGCACTGTGTAGCACCAACACCCCCACCAGCTCCCTGCATCCGCCTGCACTTGGGGGCACTTTGACCCCCAGACAGCTGGACTGCCCGAGTCAGGGCTGCCATAAGCCCTCACGACCTCCCACAGTTCAGCCCCCCTGAGCACCCTGGGCCACAGTCGGGCACACACGGCACCTCCTGCTCTTTCGCAGCCCTGGGGAGGGCACGGGCTGGGGGCTGGGAGCCGGGGGGGGGGGCGCCTCAGAGTCCCAGCCGCTTTCCCTGGGAAGTCCTGAATCCCTTCCTGCTGACTCAGCCCCGGGGGCCGGCTGGCCGGGCGCTGCCAGACCTCAGGTATGTCCTCGAAGTCGGCCTGGTGGGGCCCCCATCAAGGCGTGGGAGGGAGGCTCCCACTTGGGACTCAGCCCTTCCCTGGGCCCCAGCCTCTCCTCTTGTCCCAGATGAAGCCGGAACTTCAATGGTGGGGCTCAAGCCATGGCGCCAGCATGGTGGAGGCCGAGGCTGGCTGCTCGTACCTCCAATTCTTTCCGGTTGAACGTCGGTAGAGCAGTGAGTTGCTAGCCAAGCCAACCTCCCCCATAAAGGGGCCCTGCTCAGCCCACTCTCCCTGCCTCGTAGAGACGCTGATGTCTCAGGTGGTCTGGGGGCAGTTGGCCCAGCTCCGCATCCTGGAGCCCAGCACAGGGACACACACACACACACACACACACACACAGCTGTGCACACAGGCTCGCATGTGATGTCTACGTGTAGACTTGTGGATACAAATAGGCTCCCTCATGCGTAGACCCGTAGACCCGTAGACCCAGCTCCTGGACTGTCCCTCACAGAGCTCCATGGCAAAGAACGAGGCCAAGCCAGGCTACAGATACCCCAGCCTTTGAGGTCAGGTGTGGCCCCAGCAGGAGGGCCAGGGGCTGGGAAAACCAAGAAGAGGGCCCAGGGAAGGTTTTCTGGGGGAGAGAGTAGTTGATACGGGCTTTGACGGGTGAATAGGAGTTTGCCAAACCCAAATCAGAGGTCCAGCGGTCTTAAATCCTGGTTTTAGAGTTTCCTTTTTGTCCATGAGGATTGGAAGCAGGGAAATGACCCCATCAGACAAACCCCAGGTCTCCATCTCTTCTTCAAGATCTAGCCCATAAGCTCGGGGTGCTTAGGGAAATGGCCGACCCATCTTTAGTCAGATGGGGGAGGCAGAGCCAAATCGAACCAGGAAGGGTAGAAGAGACCTCAGGTTTGTGAAGCACCTGCTCTTGGCTTGAATTCTGTTAATAACCCTTAAAGGTTTCCATTATTAGCCCCATTTTATTTATTTTTTTAAAGATTTTTATTTATTTATTTGACAGAGAGAGATCACAGTGGAGAGGCAGGCAGAGAGAGAGAGAGAGGGAAGCAGGCTCCCTGCTGAGCAGAGAGCCCGACGCGGGGCTCAATCCCAGGACCCTGAGATCATGACCTGAGCTGAAGGCAGCGGCTTAACCCACTGAGCCACCCAGGCACCCATTTAGCCCCATTTTAAAGGTCAGGAAACCAAGCCTGAGAGAGAGAAGTCCTTTGTCCAGGATCCTACAGGGAGGCAAGGCAGACATACGCAACCCTGGCCTCCTACCCAAAACTAGCTGCTGATCCGGCCCCAAGCTACCCCTGAAGTTTGAAAGACAGAACAGTGAGCCTCAAATGAGCCAGCTTTGCCAAGGGTCACGTGTTTGCGCACAAACACCCCACCCCTCGAGTTTCTTCAGTAAGCTCGTCCCTATACCTTGTCATTTGGTTGCTGAGAGGCCTTAATGGGGGGCTTTCAGGCAGAGCACGTCCAACTAGACGCCCGAGGTTGCTTCTCCTCCCTTCTGGGAGGCCTAGGCCCCTGGCCTTGGCCCCCGCCTGCCGTCTGGCCCGGCTAAACACAAACACTTGGAAATGGCCGACCCAACGGAATCTAGGTTGTGGTCAGGCTGTGGCTGAAGAAGCCACTGGAAAAACACGCAGTCCACGGGGCCAGGCCCAGCTTACATTTCACCAAACAGGAGTGGCCTGCCCGGCGCCCAGAGCCGAGGAATGTTCATTTTCTAGCTCTTTGGAACCTGTCGTCTGAGCAAGCCAGCTGCTGGGTGGTGCCACCCTCTGTCTGGTGTCAGGCTGTGACCTGCCTCTGAGGGGGTCCTTGAACAATCAAACCTCCTGGTCCAGCTGCTGTTGGAGACCCCTTGTCTGCTTGCATGACCTTGACGATGGGGAGTTCACCTCTTCACGGCTGTTATGCCCTCCAGCCAAGAGCCTATAACTGGCCAGATTTCTCCCAGGAAGAAGGGAGGTCAGGAAGCATCCTGCACCTGCACCCCTCTGTGGGTCCCCTGGAGGGCACCCAGGCCCTTTGAGTTCAGTGTATCCCAAGGTGACCCAAGTGTCACTCCCCAAAATGTGCTCCTCACCCTGTACCCTGTTTCCGTGCTATCTGCTTGTCCACCTGTCCTGAGCCACACGGGCTGGGCAGAAGGCCCCACACATCCATTGAGCACCTACTGGATGCTAAAGCACTTTACTTACATCTCTTCACTGACTCCTCCCAGTGAGGCTGGTTCTGTAATTGCCCACTTTACAGATGGGGAAGCTGAGGCTCAGACAGTTCACTTGGTAGCCTGGGGTCACAGGGGCAGATACTGGAAGTGGAAGCCTGTTTCCTACAGGTGCCAAGATAGGGGCTTGGGCAACCTCATCTTTTGGGCTGGGGCATCCCCTGGAGGCCAAATGGGGAGTGGGTGGGCCCGAGTATCTCCAGTCACTCAGCTGCTCACACACCCTGCATGACTCCCATGGTCCCTCTCAGTGGGGTTGGGGGCTCTGGGTGAACCCTTGCTGGGTTACCATAGAGACCCCTAAACACAAAGCCTGGCTTCTTGGGTCAAACCTAGGCCCTGTTCCCATTCAACCTCACAGACTCAGTTTCCCTCTGCTGAAGAGCAGCTAGCCCAGTAACCAAAGGCCTCTGCTTCTTCAGGTCTTAGTGAACGCAGCTGGCATGCAGTAGGTGCTCATTAATTGCAATCATCACCCTCAGTAACATGCAGGAGAGGGGAAGGGATTTGATCTGGGGTATCCCAGGCAGCCCCAGCTTCCCTCCCTCAGCTACGGCCACCCCCCAGAGCTTTGCAGTGATGTTGACTGGGGTAAAACTCCTCAAGGCACCTAAACCAGGGCCTCAGTTTCCCCACCATAGCCTGAGGGCCTCTAGACTTCCTCCGGGGCTCTGGTGTGAGGTTCTTGAAACACCTCCTGGAGTCTTAGGGGAGCAGAAATCTTTACTAGGGTTTGGGTCTGGTCCCTCATTAGGGCCCATCAGGACTTTCCATCTTGAAACGGCACGTGGGGACCTTGAAACTGGCACCACCCAACTAAATTGGGCCTGGACATACCTGGACATGGGGAGCCCTCTAACTCTTCCCATGGACTGGCTTAGGGAATCTGGAAATTTCAACTAGGGCTTGGAAATGGGGAGTCTCCAAATTCCCATATGGGGGCCTCAAATCCCCTATTTCCAGGATCACACCGTAAGTGGCCCTGGGAGGTTGTGGGCATTCTTAGAGGCAGGAGACTGGGGTGCAGGGAGGTTGGAGGGAAACCTGAAAGAGTTTGGACCAGGCCACTCTAACCCCAGGGCCTAGGGTGGGGTTCTGGGGCCCAGGGCAGCAGCCACCAGAACGCCAGTCTCTGACCCTCCCCTCAGCCCAGATGACCCTTAAGTCTTCCCTGGAGATGGAGGGGGCCTGGGGCCAGGAGCAGCATGAGTGAGGGGAGGAGCTTCAGGGCTAGAGGCAGTGGGGCCAGGATCAGGGGCGGATCCAACACCCCAGAAAGAAGATAAACCTGGGGCCAAGGAGGGAAGGGGAGGGGCCAGAGTCAGGGTCAGAAATGGGAGAGAGAGGGGCACCTGGGTGGCTCAGTGGGTTAAAGCCTCTGCCTTTGGCTCAGGTCATGGTCTCAGGGTCCTGGGGTGGATTTCTGCTCGTCAGGGAGCCTGCTTCCCCTCCCCCCTCCCCGCCACCTGCCTCTCTGCCTATTTGTGATCTTTGCCTGTCAAATAAATAAAAAATCTTAAAAGAAAGAAAGAAAGAAATGGGGGAGAGGAGGTCTCTGAGAAGGGTGGGTCAGTGAGGGGCCAGGTCTAGGTGGACAGAGACCCAAGTGCCTGCTGGGTTCCTAACTCTGCGCTGGCCCAGGAGAGATCAAGAAATTAAACCAGAAGCTGCAGGAAACTTCGACCCAGGACCAACATGAGGTGCCTGAAGTCAGAGACCTTCCCCACACACAGACCCCAGCTCTCCTCACCTCTCAGCCCTCCCACCACTTCCCCACCCACCAGGCAGTCATAAGGTTGAGGCCAGAGAGGGGCAGCCTTGTCTCTAGGGACACATAGTCTCCTCCCTTCTCCGTGATTTCAGGGCAATTGAGGGGCCCCTGCAACTGCTGGAATTGTCCCATCTCTACCTTAGAAGAGAATGAGGTGCAAGGCAGGACAAGGCCCCCAGCATCTCAGTGGCCCCTCACTAGGCTGAAGTCCCAGGATGCTGGCTCTCCTGGGGAGGAGTCAGTAGGGAGTCAGAGACTCTGAGGGGTCACGCGGCCTGGGAAGAAGGGCTGTGAGGGAGTGGCTCCGAGCAGAAGAAAGTCTTAGGGAGCAGTAGAGCAGTTAGCCAGGAGCTCAGTACAAAAAAGGGAGGGCGCTCAAGCAGGTGCTCAGTGCAAAGGTCCTGCGGTGGGAAGGCGTTTTGGGAGGGGTGGTGAGGAGGTTGGCGAAGGGAGAGATAACGTCAAAAATGGACCTTGTTGGGCCTGGCGGGATAAGATGGAGGGGGAATTGGATTCTGAGAGGGAAGGGAAACCCGGCTGAGTAAGTAAATAGGCCTGGATCCGATTCACGTTGTAATATCGCCCTCTGGCGGCCCCATGGAGAACGGGCAGAGAGATGGGAGGAGTCCACCCGCAAGTTCATTCTGGCACTCACAGCCAGGCGGACCTTGGTCAGACCAGTGGCCTCCTGGGTTCCTGTCTCAGTGGCCCCTTTGGTGAAATGGGGACAAGATAGCTCAGACCTTCCGAGAGCGTCCCTTACGTGGACATCGTCCTCAGTGCTTTGCGCCGATGTGTTCACAGGATTCCTACGGAGCCCTGCTTTCTATTCCTGCTTCACAGACATGCATTGCGAGAAGAGACAAGTTGAGTAATAATCATAGTAATAGTGACGAATGAGGTCCCGTTCCTTGCCCTGAGCCCAGCCCTTTACGTGGATCCGCCCTTGGACAGCACAGCCCCAAGGTGAGGGGGAGTCTTATGTCCTTGGGAGAGGCAGGTCTCCAGGCCCCCAGCTCTGGGCTTTCTGCAGGGTCTGCGGGCCACGGCGACCCCTGGTGGTAGGTGGTGGGACACAGCAGCTGGACCTCTGACACACCCACCCTCATCTCCTCTCTGGGCTGTGGCCTCCCTTTCCCTCTCTGGATGGGTCCCCTCTTAGGTACAACCCCTGATCATGCATGCACCGCCAAGCCCCCAGGTTGGTGGGAGGACAACGAGCAGGACTGGCTGAGAAGAGTGGTCAGAGTTTCAAGGGCTCCAACTCCTGTCTCTATACCAGCCTCTTTGGAATTTTTTATTTTTTTAAAAGATTTTATTTATTTATTTGACAGAGATCACAAGTAGGCAGAGAGGCAGGCAGAGAGAGACAGGAAGGGAAGCAGGCTCCCTGCTGAGCAGAGAGCCTGATGCAGGGCTTGATCCCAGGACCCTGAGATCATGACCTGAGCCGAAGGCAGAGGCTTTAACCCACTGAGCCACCCAGGTGCCCCCAGGAATTTTTTATTTTTTGAATTTAATTTTTAATTAACATATAATGTATTATTTGTTTCAGGGGTACAGGTCTGTGATACAACAGTCTTACATAATACACAGCGCTCACCACAACACATACCCTCCCCAGTGTCCATCCCCCAGCCACCCTCCTTCTCCCCACCCTCCTCCACTCCAGCAACCCTCAGTTGTTTCCAGAGATTATGAGTCTCTTATGGTTTGTCTCCCTCTCTGGTTCATCTTGTTTCATTTTTCTCTCTCTTCCCCTGTGATCCTCTGCTTTGTTTCTCAAATTCCACATATCAGGGAGATCATATGATAATTGTCTTTCTCTGATTGACTTATTTCACTTAGCATAATACCATCTACTTCCATCCACATCATCGCAAATGTCAATATTTCTTTTTGATGGCTGCATAATATTCCATCGTATGTATATACCACATCTTCTTTATCCATTCATCTGTGGATCAACATCTGGGCTCTTCCCATAGTGTGTCTATTGTGGACACTGCTGCCATAAACTTTGGGGTGCACATGACCCTTTGGATCACTACATTTGTATTTTTGGGATAAATACCCAGTAGTGCAATTGCTCAGTATAGGGTAGCTCCATTTTCAACTTTTTGAGGAACCGCTCTACTGTTTTCCAGAGTGGCTGCACCAGCTTGCATTCCCATGGAATTTTTAAAATCCAAACTGCCAGGGTGGCTCAGTCATTCAGCAGCTGCCTTCGGCTCAGGTCATGATCCCAGGGTCCTGGGATTGAGCCCTGCATCGGGCTCCCTGCTCAGTGGGAAGCCTGCCTCTCCCTCTCCTACTCCCCCTGCTTGTGTTCCCTCTCTCCCTGTGTGTCTCTCTCTCTGTCAAATAAATAAAATCTTTAAAATAAAATAAAATGCAAACTGCCCAAGGGTATAAGGAGAAACAAGAGACTGCTTTCCATGCCAACCCCCAGCCCCCTGATTCCTTCCCTAGAGGCCACAGTTGTGACTTGTGTCTCCTTCCAGAGATATTTGGATAAAAGTCTCCCCCCACCCCATTTCAAAAATATACACACTTTACACTCTTTACACACTCTTTACACTAAGTCACCATGGAGGAAAAGTCACTCCTGCCTTTTTAACAGTTTTATAGTATTCCACTGCATGACTGGAGAACCATTCATTGATTTAAACAGTCTTCAACTGACAATTATTTTCAATATTTCACAGTTACAAAAGATGTGAGAAATGCATTCATTTTGCGTTTCTCATATACAGACATTTGTATGCTTATAGACATGTAGCTGTAGAAAATTCTTAGAAGAGAAATTGGAGAAAGGTCTGTGCATTTTTAATATTCATAGATTCTGGAAAATTGCCCTCTTGAGCAGCTGCTGAATGAGCAGTCCCAGGGGTACTGCCTTCAGGATCATAGGCCTGGCTCTGCCGGTATCTGACTGGGGCTCCCGGACTCAGGTCAGGAAGCCTCTGAGCCCCAATGTCCCTACCTGTTGCATGGAGGCACCATCAGCACCTATGGCCTTGCTGCCAGTTCAGGGGTGCGGTGTGCTTCCTCTGTACTCTGTACTCTTGTAAGATTTGTGGCTCGATTATTGTTGTGTGGCCACCTTTTTAAAAAATTGATTGATTGATTGATTGATAGATTGATTGATTGAAGAGAGCATGAACGGGGGCAGAGGGAGAGAAACTCAAGCCAACCTTGCGCTGAGCAGAGAGCCTGATTCGAAGTTCGATCTCAGGATCCTGAGATCAAGACCCGAGCCGAGAACACTAGTCGGAGGCTCAACCGACTGCACCACTCAGGCGCCCCTAGGTGTTTTTGCATAGCGCAATAGAAAATGTTAATAGAGTGCGACTTTATGTGCAGAATTCGAGCTAAGGTATTCCTTCAAATTAAAAATCCCCCAGAAGGGCGCCTGGGTGGCTCAGTGAGTTAAGCCTCTGCCTTCGGCTCAGGTCATGATCTCAGGGTTCTGGAATCGAGTCCCGCATCGGGCTCTCTGCTCAGCAGGAAGTCGGCTTCCCCCCCTCTCTCTGCCTACTTGTGCTCTTTCTGTGTCAAATAAATAAAATCTTTTTTTTTTTCAAATAAATAAAATCTTAAAAAAAAAAAACCCAAAAAACAAAAAATCCCCCAGAAGACCCAGCTCCAGGCCCAGAAAAGCACGAATTCGCACGGTGGCCACTAGCGGGCGCCCGTGAGCGGAGGCCGAGCCGCGGGAGGGCCGCCGCGCAGTCTGGGACACGCCAGTCGCAGCTTTGCCTATTTCCCTCGGGAGCGCCGGGTCTCGCCGTCTTCCACGCCGGCACCTCACCTCTCCTTCCCACCTCTCTGTTGCCCAGTCGACCTGTCCTGCCGTATCCCACCTTCTCCCACCGCCAAGACCTCCCCAGTGCTCGCTGCCCTGGCTTCCCTCCCACATGGCGCGGCCCCGGGCTATCTGCTGGGAATCTCCTCCGCACCTGAGCTCCGTGCTCGGTGTCTGATTCTCTCTTGAAGCAGTGGGGGGTCCCATCGCCCCACTGAATGCTCGCTGCTCCGCCTGCCATCACTTCTCCATGCTAATAGAGCTCCTGCTCCTGAAATCTAGCCTCTGTCTTCCATGACACCCTCTCTTGGTGTTTGCCCTATATTCTGGCCTCTCAGAACTCCCACATTTCTCTCTGGGGAACACAACTAATACATCCAGCTGTGTGACAGACACCCCAATCCTGATGGTCCAGAGCTGAGCCATCTTCCCTGCATGGCATCCTACCTCTTCTCCCTGCGGCTCCGGCCACCCCACTCCCATTCAACAGCAAGTCAGACATGTTTGCCTGCATTTGCCCCCACCCACCCACCCTGTGACCACAGGACCCGCTGACCACCACCCCCTTAGGTCGGCTCTCTGCTCAACAGCTGGGAGGCCTGGGAGGCCCCGAGTACCCATGGCGCCCACTGCACTGACTGGCGCCTCTCATCCCTCCCACCTGTGTGGGTACCTGGGGCAGTGCCCAGCCTCCCCGCCCTGCATTCTGCATGCTCCCCGGATCACCTCCCTAAGATCTCGTCTCAGAGCTCCCTTCTCTGGTGGGCTATTGTCATAAAACGCAATGAAGCCCTGACACACGCCACAACGTGATGAACCTCGCAAACATGATGGTGAGAGAAGCCAGCCACAACAAAAGGCCACAGAGTGCACGATTGCACTGATAGGAAACGTTCGGAACAGGCAAGTCCATAGACACAGAAAGGATACTGGTGCTTGCCAGGGGCTGGGGGAAGGGGGTGGGGAGTGACTGCTCGTAGGAATGGGGTATCCTGTGTGGTGAAGGAAACGTTCTGGAACTAGAGAGGGGTGATGATTTCACAATCACACTGCGAATGTAATCCATGCCACCGGATTCTTCACTTAAAATGGCTAAAATGGCAAATGTTATGTTACATATATTTTACCACAATTTTTAAAAAGGGGAGGGGCACCTGGGTGGCTCAGTGGGTTAAGCATCTGCCTTTGGCTTAGGTCATGGTCCCAGAGTCCTGGGATTGGGGCCAAGTTGAGCTCCCTGCTCACAGGGAGTCTGCTTATCCTGCTGCCCCTCCCTGTCCACTTGTGCTCTCTCTCAGGAAGGAAGGGAGGAAGGAAGGAAGGAAAGAGGAAGGAAGGGAAGGAGGGAGGGAAGGAGGGGGGGAAGAGAAGAGAAGAAAGAGAAGAGAGGAAAAAAGGGAAGGAAAGGAGGGATGGAGGGAGGGAGGGAGAAAAGAAAGAAAAGGAAGGGAGGGAGGGAAGAGAAGAAAGGAGAGAAAAAAGGAAGAGAGGGAGAAAAGGAGGAGGAAAAGAAAAGGGAAAAAGGCACCTTCTCCTAGAGACTGGCCCTGAGCCCACCCACAGACTTCTGGTCATGTTTATTCTCTTTTTCTCTCTGGAATGTAATTTCACTAGAGCAGGGCCCTGGTCTATCAGTGAGGCTGCAGGGAGCCAGGAAGCAGGCGAGCTGGACCTGAGGACCAGCACCTCGGGCAGGGGAGGGCGTCAGCTGCCACCTTCTAGCCACAAATGATAGAAAACCCAAGTCAAGCTTTGTGAGGGGGAATGCCCACAGCAGGCAGTGCAGGGCTGGTCCCCAGCTGGCACCGGAGTGGACCCAGCCAGGGACAGAGACACTGAGCTGAGTGGCGTTGTGGGCGCACAGCTGCAAAATGGGAACCAGCTAAATGGTCAGCACTGAGGCCGAGGGCCTCCTGCCTTGGTGCTTCACTCACTGGAAGAAAATCCTGGCCAGGATGTCAGCGGAGAATGGTAGAACTTATATTAACAGGAAAAAATACAAACCCAATCCCCAGCAAAGTTCGGAGTGCACAGCAGACGGAAATCAAGAGCATATGGAATGAGATGACAGAAGAGAGTGGGGAAGGTAGTGTCTGGGGAGCCGGTGTACGAAGGGACCCAGGAGCTGACAGAACCACGACACCAACACTGCGCCGCTCGGCCCACCCGGCATGGCCACCGCTGGGAACAAATCTGGTGTGAACAATATCGACGTGAAAATAAGTCCAAAATTTTAATGAGAGAATTTGTGACAAGTCCTAGAAGAAACAATTCACAGTCTTAGCATAAAATTACTATTAAAAACCAAAAGTGAATTGAGAAAGTGAGCAGCATCTCAGCCCATTTCAGATCCAGGCGGCAAGCAAAGGATGGCGCCTGCCGCCTGCTGCAGTTCTGGGTTTTTGAGGTAATCAGCAGCACGGGCAGTAAAGACTCGAGTGCCTGTGAACCACGGCCGGCCGCCCGGTCCCCAAAACTTAATTAGATGCATCTGAGTTGATGCTGCTGGGGTCTCCAGCAGGCGAAGCGGTGGACACTGGGGTGGCGGCTCTCTGCCAGCCACCCTGGGCCTGGAAAGAAAGAGACTGAGCATCAGAAGGCCACGGATGGCCCGTTCCGCCCCCACGCCCCCTGAGAAGAACTCAGAAGAGGAGGCAGGACCCAGTAGAGGGACTGAGGGGCCCTGCTGGGTCAGAGTTGGCCTCACCACCTGAGCCCTGAGGCGGACACGCTTCCCCAACGGGAAGGGGCCTCCACACCCACCGGGGCTTCAGTCAAGGACTGACGTGGCATTGTGGCACAGCCGAGGTTTCCACATGTTCTGAGGGGAAACAGACTCAATCGGGCCTGGAGCGGGTGACAGTCCCTGAACCATAGAGGCCAGAGGCAGTGAGCCGGAAGGGGGCAGGAACCCAGCCGGACACTGGTCTGGCTGGGCAGCCAGAAGGGTAGCAGCCACCCCAGCACAGGGCTCTGTCTGTGGTGCAGGGACAGGAACGGGTATGCCCGGCCTTGGGATGTTTGTCCACAGGACATGCCCCCCTGCCCCGCCCGCCCCGTGGAAAACACCACGGGGCTCTCCGCAGGCAGGTCTGCTCCATGGAGAGGCCTGTTTGCAGCCCACAAGGCAGGGCCGCTCCTCTTCCCAACACTGGCTCCAGTGGGGGTGGCTTCCATCCGAGCCAAATGCTCCCAGGTGTGCAGAGGTCACACCCTCCAAGTGACCCTGAGGGCTCACTCGGTCTCTCCTGAGTCAGCAGGCGACCACAGGAGTTCCTCCTCCTCCCCTTCCTCTCTCTAGCATTTTCCCTTAACAGGCTGAGCCCTCCGGCTGGTGCCCTCTACCTCATCTGACCCCACCAGGCTAAGACCCTGCCCTTCGGCCCTCCCTGCCTCAGCTCTCTCCTCGCCACGTGTCCTCCTGCGCGGTCATGGTCACGGCACGGGTGCTTTAGATGCCAGTGTCAGGTGAACGGATGGACAGACTCCTGGCTTCCTGAGGGGACTTCCTCATCCTATGACATGGGGGTGCCCGGCCTCCATCTGGGAGCAGCTGGGATGAGCACTGGCCTCAGGGGAACACCCTGCCTTCAATGGACACCCACAGTGCTATGTTCCGGGAAGGAGGCCGTGAGTGGTGGAGAGAGGGGTCCATCCGCAGGACTGAGGGCTGACAGGCTAGTGCCAGCCAAAGGGCAGCCCAGATGTTCCTCAGGTCACAGGCTGGAGACAATAGCTTCTGGCTGGGCAGCCTTACCCCTCGGGTTCGGCTCTCTCGGAAGAGCATCTGTGCCCCCCCCCAAACCGGCAGGGTGTCCACACCAGACCAAGGACATTCCCAATTACTCTGTGGGATGGACAGGACCCTGCCTCATGGTCCAGGGAAACCACATCGGGACTTAGGCAGCTCCAGATCTCCTGGGGCTGCTTCTAGGGGAAAGGATGGGCGGAGTCTATCAGCTCCCCACTCTCATTCCCATCGCACCCGAGGCACGGAGCCCCAGGAAAGCACAGAGCAAGATGAGGCTGGGCCACCTGGTGGTGCCAGAGCTCCCTGCTCCCCCCAGGGGCTCATGGTGGGCTGTGGGGTTACCATGGTGACGGGACAGTTCTCACCTGTATCACGTCCTGCCAAATGGCACCAGGGGGTGTCCATTCCCTGCATCAACCAGGGGGTGCAGGTAAATCAGTGGGGGGTCAGCTGACACTGGAGGGTACACTCATGTGAAGGGAAAGGTGGGCTAAGGCCTGGCCAGATGCCACACAGCCGTGCACCCACACGGACACATCACAGCTGTGCCTATGCGGCCTCTTCAGAAGTCCTGGCGACAGACAGCGGGATGCTGGGCAGGCTGGCAAGGCCAAGGCACTGACGTGGTAGAGTGTATGAGCCTAGTAGGGCTCCACGTTCCAATGGCCAGGGCCTCGGATGCCTGTCCCCTCCCACCCCCCAGGATACAGATGCCCACTGGGAGGGAGGGCTCGTTCCCAACAGCCACAGGCGACAGCCCTTGCCTCGGGTGCACCCACTCGGCAGCTACTGGGAGTTACTGAGTCCTGGGATTGGAAGTGAAGGGCACAGGTCTTTGCAAAGTGGGCCCCACAGAGCCGTGCCCCTGAGGCTGTTCTGCCAACCTGATGTCATCAGGACAAGGGACCACGCACCCGGTGGGCCTTTCCTCATTGCTGGGACCTCTGAGAGAGCCTTGTGGAGGCTGAGAGTTGGCTGGCAAGATGGCCCATTCCCAGGACCCAGCGCCCATCTGGGCTCTGCATCTCTGCCCCAATACTGAGTCAGGGACCCCAAGGGCATCCTCGGATTGTGCCCTGAGACTCACCTGGGACCGTAAGCCGCCTCCCACAGGGGCGGGGCGGAGAGAGGTCAGGGTCTGCAGGGTGATAAGTGCATCCCCGGCACTGGTCAGCGGGAAGGGACCAGAGAAACCTAGAAGGGATGTGAGGTGTCAGGACAAGTGTTCCAGCCCCAAAAGTTACAGAGGCTCCTCAGGTGGGATCTACCAGCCCCTCAGCCAGGAATGTGGCTCCCATTGGCCTCGGCTCCAGAGAGAAGGTCTCCCTCAGCCCCTTCCTGTGCAGCTCAGCGGGCGTGGCCATCCACGAAGGACAGTCTCTGGCTGGTCCTCACTCACCCGAGCTGGGTGTTGATGGGCAGCTAGCTTGGCCCCCCAGACCCCCGACTTTGGTGGTGTCGATTGCCATTTTAGTCGTATAAATGGTAGCCTCTTCTTGAAACTTCCCCATATTCTTTTTATATCGGATTCTTTTGTTGCCAAACCAGTTGGAGACCTACGGACACAGAAAGAAAGATGTCGCTGGAAAAGCTGACCCAGTATGAGATAACGTGAACATATGGTGGGTTCTCTCTGAGGTGCCCATGCTCCCATGGCCAGGAAGAACGTCTCTGAGTGGCAACATGCAGCCCCGGGACCAGGTGAGAGGCTGGGACCGAGAAGCTGGTGCTGACTGAATGAGGGGCCCAGGGAAATGGCCACAGTGGGGGGAGGTCACCCAGAGCTGGCCTGTCCTACCAGGTGCTGCTGGAATGGGGGTGGGAAGGAGCTGGAAGGAAACAGCATGTCTGACACATGGAGAGCCGAGCATCCGCTCCCTGCAGGGCCAGGAACAGACTAAATTCTGGATTGTTCTTTTAGGAAAGTGAGAGCCAGGGAGCCACCCAACCCCGGGGACCCAGCAACCCCATTCCTGGGAATTCAGTCTAAGGAAAGACCACGTTGGATGCACAGCTTCTCAGGGTACATGCTAATGTACGTGCTAATCGACACAGCAGTGGGGAGGAGCTAAGCGCTGAGATGAGCCCCATCCAGTCCTCGCAGCAGCTGGGGACAGCTACGGTCACAGCCATCCTACAAGCCAGAGGGCTCTGTAGATGCAGGAGCCCCAGGGCCAAGAGGTTTGACCCCAAACCTGCACCAGGACCAGGCCAGGACTCCTCCCGGGGGACATTCTCTGCAGTGGGGCTGTCCTGAGCGCTGTGGGGTGCTGAGCAGCACCCCTGGCCTCCACCCACCAGATGCCAGCAGCAAACCACCCACCCAAGGGTTGTGACAATGAAAATTCCCCTGGGGGCAGAATCAGTGAGCCCCTGGGCCAGCACCTTCCTGTGAAGACCAGCATGACTGGAAACACTTAAATACCCTAAAGTAAGGCCTGGGACCCTTCAGTGAAGTATGTGTGGTTTAACAAACAGAAATAAACAGTGGCAGGGTTTCAATGACCTTTTCTCTTTTGAAAATGTATTTCTTTAATGTCCCTACCCAAGCGCTCCACATTATCCTCTCCATGTTAGCCAAGAAAGGGAAAAGTCCTGTGCGTGCTCCCTGCCCCTCACTGTGTCTCCTCCCGCCTGCCCCCGGGGTGTGAGGGCAGTCATAGCAGCACTTGGTTCCCTCCACCTACAAGGAATGTGCTGGAATGTCTTTGTGGAGCTGAGTTTGCAGAGGAACGGCAGCAGGCAGTTTTCCATGTTAACTCAACTGGCATTTTCGGGGGGCAGAGAGCAAGCCTCCTGTGTGGGCAAGGCGGGAAGGCTGGCCCTGTTCTGGGCAGATAGGGGACCTGGGGGCTAGAGGAGAGCTGGTCCTGGGCCAGCATCTGCCCTCTCCACGGGGAGCACCCCAACACAGCACCTCAAGCAGGTACGGGCATCGCCCAGGCTCTCAGATATCCTCTCAGATATGGGCAACCGTCTCCTCGGATGAAGTCTAGACCCAACACCCATGTCCTTTCCAGAGGTGCTGGAACCGAATCGGGCTGCTCTTCAGACAGCTGCACGAGGTGGCAATCAAGCTACCGCCCTCACGCTTCTTGGGGGTCTTGAAGCCCCAGAGGTGCACCCCTGGCTTCAGCGCCGGCCTTGGTGCCGAGGATGCCAGAGCAGTGCCAGGGTGAAGGAAGTCAGATGTGACTGGGACACCGGCAAGATCCTGCTGCCTGGGCGCCTCTACAGGCCTCCTACATGCCTCCATCACGAAATTGCAGCTGGACTTGGTCGGGGCCGGGACAGAGAGTTCTGGCTAAGGGCACAGGCTCTGGAGGTCGTCGAACTAGGCTGAAAACTCAGCGCCCTCAAGCGCACAGTGTGGTGATGATCAGTGAGCTAGCATTCATGCATTCAGCCCCTACCAGACCAGACGTGGGGGGCGAGCGGGAGTGGGGGGTTGGGGTACAGCCTGATCCTGCCTCCTGAGCTGCCTGTACTCGCCATTCCCACTTTAAAACCTTCTGAGATGTTTTTTGGGTTTTCCCCTCAGCTCTCCCTCCCTTGGCTCCAGATCCACTGAGGGCAGGACCACCAGGGCTTCCCAAGGCTGTCCAGGTTTCATCTCCAATCTGTACCCCCGCTCCCCACATGGAGCCAGATGTAGCCCGATATTGCACCACCCTGGCCACACATCTGGACTGCTGGATAAACAGCCAAGCACGCATGCACCCTAACTTCTCCCAGCGCAGCGGAACTGGCGCTCTGGCATGAGAGCTGGGCTATCATGTGAAGTCCTCGTTTTGCTCCAAGTTGTTCTTCCTCTCCTGTGCTAACACATGCTCAGCTCCCTTCCACACAGCACGACATCCCTGTGATACAAGCGTGGTACTGGGTCCCGAGGGTCACACTCTCCACTCCACTGGTGCCGCCCTCAGGGACCTCACACTCTGCCCGCGTGTTCCTCACGGTTAATGAGCTTCCCTGGGTGTCCTCACTGGACATGACTGTCTCCCCCTCCTAGGTGCAGGGAGGCCCATCACCTGGGAGACTGTGATGCCGCCCTTCCTGGCCAGCTCTTCTTTGGCTTCTTCACTGGGGTAAGGGTTGCTCAGATGAGAGTAAAAATACTCATTCAGCACTTCCGTGGCCTGCTTGCTGAAGTTCCTCCGCTTGCGCCTGCAAAGACCCATCTGCTCAGCCTCAGCCAGTGCACTCTAGGGACGCCCCTGTGTCTCCGTTGTGATTTCCTAGAAGTCAGCACTTTCTTTTTTTAAAAATTTCATTTATTTGAGATAGAGAGCGCACATGAGCAGGGGGAGGGGCAGAGGGAGAGAGAGAGAGAAGCAGACTCCCCGATGAGCAGGGAGCCCAATGTGGCGCTTGATCCCAGGAGCCTGAGATTATGACCTGAGCCAACGGCAGATGTTGAACCCACTGAGCCACCCAGGGACCCCAAGGTCAGCACTTCTGATTGGCCTTCCAAGAGGCTGTGTAAGGGCTGCACCCCTGGCCACAGCCGGAGCCCCGGGACAAGCTGGGAGGCCCCCAGAACTTAAACCCAAGTCAGCTGCAATTCAATTCTTCTTAAGAGCCAACCCCGGGGACATGGGCAGCATGTAGGGCCTGACCTGGCATCGAGGAACCGTGAACGCAGGGTCATCACAGCCTCACAGGTGCTCTGCTTCAGCTGCATCTGGATGGCATTGAACTTGCCGTGGATGACACCGACCATGCGCTCAATCTCCTTGGGTGAGACAGGCCTCATCCTGCTCTGCTCCCGGAGGAGGTTGGTGACATGCGTGGTGAACTCACGGCAGGCCTGGGGTGGGGACACATGTGCCAGCCTGTGACTACCCAGCAAGCTGGCTCGGGGCTCCACGCGGGACCAGCCACCTGCCACCCCCTGCAGCTCCCACACAGGCTGGCTACTGAGAAGCAAAGGGTTTCCAACAAAATCGACCACCTCTGCCATGAGACCAAGTGCATCTACTCCCTGGTCTGTGCCACAAAAGAAAAGTGGTTAGCGGTCCACGTTTTGCTTTGACAAATGCGCGTTCACATGACAGAAACTCTTCCATGCAGAAAGATCACCTGTTCATATTTCTCTAGCTCAGAGTGGTAAATCTGTCGGATCTGGGACAGCTTGGCCCTGTAGTCAGAGTGCTCAAGGCTATTGTCATTTGGACAGCCACCTGGTGTTGCTGTGCTCGCCGCTGCTGCCGATCCTCCTCTTCCTCGCCTCTCCAGCCTGGATACACCCTCGGCCAGCAGCATGTTATCCAACCTCATGAGCTGAGCACTGGGGGGACCTTCCTCCTGAATGCCATGGATGCTTAACACTAGATAGGAGAGATGGGACCGAATCAGTGTCCGCTGTCTGAGCGAACAACCACAACAGATTATTAGCGCTGGCATCATATCTGAACCCCTGAGGGGAAAGAAAGGCTTCCTTTAATCTGTTAAGAGACACCGAGTTACCCACTTTGACAGTGGTCCAGGTGCCCCACAGGAGGGCAGTCCAGGGAGCACACACAGGCCACTGTTCAGCGGAGCCGTGTAGGCAGAACTTACAGTCCACAGCTGGGTACCCAGGGGAGGCCTGAGCAGGGCAGGTTTGAGGTGGTACCCGAAGCCCTGAACCATGTGTCCAGAAGGGAGGGGAGGGCACATTTCCAGATGCTCGTGGACATGAAGGTGAATGGCAGCCTGGTGTCTGTGCAGGGCTGTGTTGTTGTGCATCTGTTGTGACAATATATGTCACGGAGGGGGAACCTGTTGCTATAAAGTCAGAGAGGAGGGGCACCTGGGTGGCTCAGTCAGCTAAGTGTCTGCCTTCAGCTCAGGTCATGATCCCAAGTCCCAGGATCAAGCCCCGCATTGGGGTCCCCGCTGAGCGGGGAGTCTGTTTCTCCCCCTGACCCTCCCCATTCCCATGCTCCCTCTCCCTCTCTCAAATAAATAAATAAATAAATAAAATCTTAAAAAAAAAAAAAAAGTCAGAAAGGAAAACCTTGATCCAGAGAGTACCAGAAAAGATGAACTAATCCACGTAGAGACTTAAAACAGAGAAACAATGGGGCACCTGGGTGGCTCAGTCTTTAAGCAGCTGCCTTTGGCTTAGGTCATGATCTCAGGGTCCTGGGATCCAGCATGGCATAGGGCTCTCTGCTCAGCCAGAAGCCTGCTTCTTCCTCTCCCATTCCCCCTGCTTGTGTTCTCTCTCTCTCTGTGTCAAATAAATAAAATCTTTTTTTTAAAAAAAGATTTTAAAAAGTAAAACAGAGAAACAAGACATTTGGCCCTAAAACTTGGGAGGCTGGGCCTCAGCTGGGCTGAGAGGGGGGCCCTCCTGGGGGCAGAGGAGGCAATAGGGAGAGCTGCCCCTGTCCAGGTGGACACAGGGAAGCTATAGGGCAGCCCGAGGGAGAGCCCCTAGGATCCCTGACCACAGGATATGGGTGTAAGAAAGAGGCCAGGGCAACTCCCAGGTTCAAGTGGGCAACACCATGGGTGGCACCACATTCTCCCAAGCACAGTGGGCTGAGCGGCAGGAAAGGCTGACCCGGCCTGACACAGCCTGAGTCCCTGACCCGGCCAATCACAGACACGAGGTAGCTGCTTACTGGGAGTTGGGGATGGATGCACCAGTTTGGGTGGGAGATGGATATTCATGTGTCATCTGCTTGTGGTGTGTTTGGGACATCTGTATGTAGCCACCTGTGCCCGCAGCTATAGGGGACAGTGAAAGTGTCAGTGAAAGCTAAAGGAGACAGTGAAAGAATGATCAGGTGGGTCCAGGAAGAACCAGAAGTAGTCACAGGGGTGAAGCGTAGGCTTAGCCATTAGGAGACTGCCGGTAAGCTCTGTAAAGGCAGCTGCAGGGTCTGGCGGAGTAGAAAGTGACTTCTAGTGACTTCTGTCACTAGAAAGCTCCAGGGGACCATGGGAGCCAGGCCGTGCAGGGAGGGAAAGGCTGCTGCAGGAGCTGCAGAGCGAGGCTCAGATCTGAGGGTGGTCTTGCAGGAGCTGAATTTTGTTTGCTTCTTCAGTGACAGAAGTGTCTGTGGCTACAGAGAAAGATACAGGTGGACAGTAACTGGGGAAAGGGGTGACCCTGAAGGGAGGGAGGCAGGGGATGGGGAAGGAGGTGATGATGTCCATCTAGTTCTGACCTCTCAGAATAACAAAGTTTAAAGTGTTTTCTTGGGAACAGGCTCCTTTAATACTCTTGGCTACTAATGGACTTAAATGCACAAATAAAAAAGAAGTGGAGCCCTAGCAGAGATATTTAGGTATTGCTTGTCCCTTTCCTGTTCCCTGCATAAAGGCCTGGCCTTTCTGTCACAAATTTACTTGTGAAAACTGAAGGAGCTCAAAAGCTATTCTTGTAGGGATTTTCCTCATGTGTGGGGACACTCAGTCCTGCTGGGTCACAGGGAGGCGCTTTCTGGAAGAGCTGAGGGAGAGGGCCATCCTCCATCAGTTCCCCACAATTTCTCACAACCTTACGTGATCCCCAAGGACATGGGAAGTGAATCTTAGTGCCCGTGCTCAACCAGGATGGGGCTCCCCGGGCTGCACATAGCCTCTATCCTCGAATACGCCAGCTCAGCTAAGCGGCGGGGGGCTCCTGGACAGGCCCTAAGTCGGCTCTAGTGTTAACCTGCACCACCTGGTCTTGGTACAGGCCCCCCTGTACCCCCCCTGGCCCCCGTAATCTCTCTTCACCCAGAGTAGATAATGGACGCCCTCCTGCTCAGGTCCCTCTGTTTTCAAATCCTATTGATTCTACCTCCTCAATCAATTCACCATCCGTCCTCTCCCTTAATGCCATTCCTGGTCCTGCTGAGCCTACCCCTCCCCTGCCCTCCATGATCCTCGGAGGAAATCCCTCTCTGCCCCATCCATCATGCACACCTGCAAGCTGACTACCTTCCAACACTGTGTGCATCATTCCAGTCCTGTTCAAAGACTTCAACAACTTCCTGGCACCCTCAGCTAAAACCTAGAGTCTGACACTTGGCACTCAGGGACTTGCCTGACATCCTTCCAAACTCACCGTCGTGAAATTTCCCTCTGCTGGGCCGTGCACATGGCCCTTTGACAGCACAGCAGACACTGCTCCTGTATCAGGCTTATTCCGCAGCGGTGCCCTGAGTGCCTACAGTCCAGGAGGGGGATCAGGAGTGGGCCAAGAGTGGCACACAGGACCCAGTTGCTTCTCAGAGGGTTCCCAGCATGCTCTGATGCCCAGGGGCAGAGAGGCTACCGCTTCACCTTCCATCATGGCTTCAGTTGAATTAGGGAAAGGAGTGGTGAGGGTTGGAACATGGGGCTCAGTGAAGGCATGTGTGTGCACACAGAGGTGTGGGTGCACACGAGGGTAAGTGTGTCTGTGTACGCCACCTGTGCGTGTGTAACTCTGGGCTGCTGCAGGGCATGGGGCAGTCTTTCTTGTGTTTTTTTTTTATCCAAAAGCAGGCATCTAGGAGCCTATCACGAGCTGAATATAACACCCAGCGTTGAAGATTTTTAGAAATACACCAAACAAACAAAAAACAACCATGGAACTTGCCTTTCACAAATGAAAATTCTCAAATCACAGAGAATACCCAAGCCTTTCCTCATCTCTGTCTACAGGCATGTACTGGTACAGCCTTTCTTGGAGGTGAGTTTTGAAATGCTGATTAACTATGAAAAAGTACATATCCCTTGATATCCAAATTATTGTTTTGAGAATCTGTCCTACAGGAACATTGACACCGACAGATGCCATATTTACAGGATACACACTACCTATGCTGATTTTGAAAAACTGAAGGCAACCCACTTGGGACCCCTCTCACTCTAGAGAGCTTTTTTCCCTTCCTTTCTGTTCTCACCTTCACTTAATAAACTCCCATTTCACTTCAAAAAACAAAAACCAAAAATCTGAAACCATGCAGATGTCCACAAATAAGGAGACAACATGCCTGTCGTACCCCGGGCCCTGTGGTGTTAGCCAGGCAGAGGCCTTGGGGTGCTGTTATGAAAAGCAATCACACCCTACAAGCTTTCGTTCTTTACGACTAGACATTTTTGCAAATGTACACACATGAGTAAAATCAAAACTTAAAAAAAAAAAGTGACCCCATGCTTTGGTCCCCACCAGTTATAGCTGCGGACGTGGCTGCGAAGAGCACACATTTGGATGTCACTTTACCTGCTTGCAAAGTGCGCTTTACCCTCTGCCAGTGCCCTGAGCGCCGCTCAGTCTCTCCCTCAGCACCAAGCCCCTGTCCTCCCAGGCACTGTAACTGGCCTAATTATGGTCATTAGATACTCATTACCACCAAATACAACAAGCTCATTTCCGGTAGGCTGTTCCAGAGCATCTCAGATGTGCTCCTCAGTACCCTCAGGGGCCCTCAAGTGGTGAGTGGGAGGCCTCGGGGACCAGGAGCTCAGCTCAGGGACACTGTCTGCTCGAGGCACTTAGAGGAGGAGGTAGGATCTCAAATAAAGACACCCCCAACCCACACGCCAGGCCAACTGCCAGAGTTCCTTCTGTTCCCACCTTACTGAAGGTGATAAAAAGCCTGGTGAATCAAACAACAAAAAGGAAATTGTGAATATCAACACGTTTGTTTTTTAAAGAGATAATATGGAACTGTTAGGGACTGAACTGTGTCCCCCTAGTTCACCCACTGTAGCCCTAACTCCAGTGTGACTGTATCTGAAGACAAGTCGGGAGGAGGTGATTAAGATGGAACGAGCTTGTCAGGCCTGGGCCCTCATCGTGGGACTGTGGCCTTCCAAGGAGGAAGCTCCCCCAAGCTCGGTGTGAGGGCAAGGCAAGAAGGTGCTGTCTGCAAGGCTGGAAATGGCCCTCACTAGGAACCAAATCACCATTGTGTTTATTGTTTAGGAATGCATATTGTTTAGGAATCCCCAAGCAGATTAAGATGGGAACATGATTGGTTGCTTTTATTTTTCTCTCCTTAATGGAACAAAGACATGGCTAGTGGGGGAGATGGAAGGCTCAGAGGGGAAGCTTCCTTCACGCTGACTCCCCCCATCCTGCTTGCCCATCCTTTTGCCCATTCAGGAGTGCTCTTGCTTGGCAGTAAGACCATGTTCCAGCTTCCTCCTGTGCGCAGGTGGGAGGCTGGGCAGAGCCGTCGCCGGGGCCCACACTCACATGAGAGGAAGTCTAATCCATGAGTTGAGCCGCAGAGACCTCAGATGCCCCTAACCGCTGACCACGTGGCTGTGAATGTGTCACCCTGCGGGCTGCAGCTCCCAGCTGAGAACGGAGGTGCCCTGAGCGCCTGACGGGATGGGATGGTACAGGACAGGCCTGACCTGGAGCCTGCCGGGATGCAGGACTCAGCAAAACACTGACCTCCCTTCTTCCCTGCTGCCCTCAACGGGCAGGGCCCTAGGCCCTCAGAAGCCTGCCCCCGTCACCCACACAGTGGGGTCTCCAGCACACACTGCCCAGACGGATGAAGCTGAGACAACCCAGAATGGAAGGACGCACTGAATCCAACTGACGGGTGGCAACCGAACTGCTTTCTGACAACAGAAAGTCCAAGCCTCCAGGTTAGGGTCCAGAGCCCCAGAGTCTTGAGAACATGCTGAGCACCCAGAGTCACCCTCACCCGGTCATACCACCTCCCATATCCATCTGCCCGCAGCACCAGTCTGGAAGTGGCAGTACCAGTGTCTCTGTGGTCATAAGTGAGGATAATTATTAGGAAGAAAAGCTTGGGGACTTCCTGCTTCCAGAAACCTTGTGATGCTTTTTGATCCCTTGCTAAGAGCTAAGTGCTGGGCCTAAGCGGGGGCACTGGGGTGACAAGTGGTTGCTGCCGCCCCCAGGAAGCAGCGGGGACTGGGGTGGTCTCCTGACACTACAGCTTGGCAGGAACAGGGCCTCTGGGGCGGACCCAGTGCGGTCACTGAGACCTTGCTGAGGTTAGAGCTCCTGTTCTCATTCTCGGGCTTGAGTTCAGCACCCCTGGCCCCAACTTCTCTTGCAGTCAAAGAAGCAAAAGGTCATAAGGGAATTTTACAAGCAATTCTGGCAAAGTACTCATCCCAGCAACCAGTGCCATCTTTTGTGAGAGTGTTTCCTCCCTCACACAATGCCTCTGGTGCTGGAGAACATGGAAAGGGGTGGAAGGTGGTAAATAACCTTCTGTACCTGGACCCAATTATTTAAGGGAAAAAAAAAAAACACAACAACTCCAGCTATAGGGAAGGTCTCAATGGCTTGTGGTTGCTCTTTCTGTTGCTCCAATCTCTTGGGTCTCCCCCACATCCTTCCCTGAGGATGGACACCAATGGAGTGTGTACATGGGACCCAGGAGTCTTTTCTTAATCAGGATAATTTCACCTGGTAGGTCAGTGGTTTCCCACACTCGCCAGGGGGGCCAGTAAACTACGCAAGCCCCTCTGCTGGCTCTGGCTGCAGAGATCAGAGGATCGGCACCTTCCCAACCTGTCACGGAAACTGGACGGACTCAGACTCGGTCAGTGGCAGTTGGTGGTGGGAAGGGGCAGTTTCTGAGCCTTAATGCCTGGGGACTGGAGCTGCTGCTGCTGCTGTGAACACCCCATCAAGGCCCAGGCTGGGGGCCCCAGCAATGCCCCCAGCATTCCCACCTGCAGCCCATTACAGTTCTTCCCTCCCACAGCTCGGAAAACCCCCGCCAGTCCCGCCCTTCTGGTACTGCCCTCCCTCACCCACTTTCCTGGTCCTGGCTCTGGAGGCAGAGTCCCTCCCACCAAGATCCATAAACTATAAAGAGCTGGATAGTAACTCTTTTGGGCTTTGAGGCCCCTGAGGTCTCTTGTCACTACTGCCCAGTCACTGCTGTAGCACCAAAACAGTCCCAGACAAGAGTAAACAAATAAGCAGCTGAGTTCTGTTCCCAACACTATGGTCTAACGATCCCTGCTCCAGAATGGGGACGTCATGGAGCCTACTATGCATCCGAGGAAGAGCCTGTATTCGTGAAGGACCAGGTAGGCCAACACTGTTGTATCACTGCCTTAAAATGCCCTTTCCTCAGGGCCCCCCTCTTGATCTTTCTCCCTCCTTCTGTGGGTGCAGTACAAAGGATTTTAGCTTGTTTAGTTGTTCCAATCTAGATCAGGACTCCTCAAAAGGTGACATCTGGTTTGTCACCTGTCCACAGAGAAGCCAACACAGACACACGTAGAAACTTGTATACCAATGTGATGGAGTAATTTTGTCTGCTGAATCTAATGAGACTTTGGGGTTATTGTTTTGTATGTCTGCTTTATTTTCCCTTTCCTTTTCCCAGAAATTCATCTTGCTTGTATCTCCCACTGGTACTGGATGGTGGTGAGCCAAACCCTCCTCAAGGCCAGAGCAGACTGAGCCCGGGTCACTGCCAGAAGCTCTGGCATGTCCCTGGGATGCTCCAGTCTCAGATCCAAGCTCTGGGGTTCCATAAGAACAGCCCAGAAGTGACCCTCTTGGGGAGTAAACCTATTTCCTTCCCCATGTTTATAGGATTCCTGTGTCTCTGTGCATCATTATTATCTTCAGTGTCAGGGTAGAGATGGTGCTGTCACCTGGAAGGACCCTGTGGAAGATTCTTGGGTCCTGGAGATAAGAAACGGAGGGAAAGTCCTGTGTACAGTAGAAAGGCTCACTCCACGAGCTTCTATCAAGGGGATGCGGAGACACTAAATGAGGAGCAGGACCACGTTTTAGAGAAGAGTGATCCATTCCCACAGGAAGATCCATGTACTGGGGAGGCAGGCCCCGCTAACTCTGAGAACACCACCCCAGGGACACGGCAAATATGGCAAGAACACAGGCTATGGGTGCTGTGCTGGATTTTGGGAGCAAAGGAGTTCGGGCGAGCCTTCACAGAGGAGGAAGACCAGGTTCCCTGGCCTAGGAAAGAACACTTCAACCAAGGCAATAGGAACAGGAATAGGGTTTCTGAGTTCCTGGGGGGCCCTGCGTGGCAAAGGAGATGACAGACAGGTTGGGAGAGGCCTGATGGAAGAAGGGGCACCTGTACATGCAAGAGGGGGCTGGGCGGTGTGAGGCGGTGGCGTGGAGGTGAGGGAGACCAGGACAGTGGGATGACCAGCAGGAGGCCCAGGGAAACACTGAAGGATGGTGAGAGGCAAGAATGGGAGGTGGCCTGACTCTCCCAAGAGAACCCAAGTCCCCCATGTCCTTCAGAACCTGGTCCTGAGAAGCTCCCTGGCATCCTCCACTGCTGCTTGCTCCCCTCACCCACTCAGCTCCAACATAGCTTCTCTCTGGCCTGGAGTACCAAGCCATTCCTCCCTCTGAGACTCTCCCAACAGGGAAGAGAAGATGTCCCATCAGGCAGATAGAGGCCGACTTCTACCCACGGCCCTGAAGCTGCAGGTCTGTCTCCATTATCATTGTGTGAAACTACCCTGCTCACTAAAGACCATCACTATCTAGTTTGCTGTCATCACCCCAGCTCCTTGGAACATGCTTGGCCTCACAGAATCATGTTCTAGACAACAGGAACTTCTGCTAAGAAATCTCTCCCAAAGGCCACCAGGCCATTTTAGGGCTACCAAACTCTCAAGGAAGACAGAGGCCCTTTCTTCAACAAACTGCTACAGAGAAGAGACCCCGGAAAAGCCACACCATTCAGAGACCTCAAGACAGGAGCTCAAAAGGAAATCGCGACCTAGCCTCATTCATCCAGAGATGCACGACTAACTATTTGTCTAACTAAATGACCAGCAAATTGGAGCCAGCGGCATCTGTGTACATATACGTGCATAAATTTATGAATCATAGCCCAGAGGATTTACTTCTGCATACAGGTGCTTTCAAACTGTGTCAGTGTAGGCCAGTCCTGGTGTCTGAGTGATTCCCAGGGCCCAGCAAAGGGACCAGATTTCCAGAGCCCTGAAGACAAGGGGTAACACCCCAAAATATGGACTCATTTTCCACTCCACCTTCATTGGCCGAGCAGCTGCCAAGAACAAAGGCCACATCTCCCGATACCTGGCAAACAAATGCAGTATTGCCTCATGAATTGATTGCTTCTCTGAGGTGCCCACAAGTGTATTTGGGGAGAAGCTTCGAGAGCAAGTTGAGGAGCGGCTGTCGTTCTATGAGACAGGAGAGATTCCACGAAAGAATCTGGATGTCATGAAGGAGGCAATGGTTCAGGCAGAGGAAGCGGCTGCTGAGATGGCTAGGAAGCTGGAGAAGCAGGAGAAGAAACGTCTGAAGAAGGAGAAGAAAC